>PVKB01000363.1:154934-442046 GCA_004027205.1 Ctenodactylus gundi
AAAAAAAAAAAAAAAAAAAAAAAAAAAAAAAAAAAAAAAAAAAAAAAAAAAAAAAAAAAAAAAAAAAAAAAAAAAAAAAAAAAAAAAAAAAAAAAAAAAAAAAAAAAAAAAAAAAAAAAAAAAAAAAAAAAAAAAAAAAAAAGCAGCCACAAAAATGGGCATGGCCATGTTGCAATAAAACTTTATTTACAACCACAGGCAGCAAAAGGGTGTGAATTGGCTTAACACCACTACATACCAAACTACATACTGCAAACGTGGGTATGATGGTAAATTTTATGCCATTTTTTAAAATAACAATTAAACTTTAAATACTAAAGCAGGCTGCAAGCTAGATTGTGGCTTGCCAAATCCTTTCCAGAACACCAGAGCTGAAAAGCCTGCTGGGTGCCGAGGCTAGACCCTCTGGCTGCACCCAACCTCCCTGAGCAGGACCAGGAGCAGGACAAGCACACTGGAAAGGGAGGAGCGTCATGCGTGGCTTCCCTGTGTCCACATGCAGCCTCCAGCACATCAACATCGTTAAGTAGTCAGGAATGAGCGCGACTTAAAAAAAACAACTCAGCAGGATTCGAGGCACTTAAGAAACCAAGCTAGAATCCACAGAGGCGCCTGCCCCCGGTCCCAGCGGCAGTCTGATTAGTGGCACGGAGGACATTGGAGCTGGCATGAGGCTTTGCCATCAGGGAACAAGGCAAGCTGAGATGAAACAGAGACAAGACGCTCCCCACCTCTGAGAACCGGCGGACACTGGTCCGTGAGGCAACACTGTGGGCCCTGTGCTTACTGGGACAAGCCCACGGTCTCCAGGAGGCAAAGCCTCAGGGCATCTCGGGTTAAGGCTGAATGCTTGACTGACAGCCCAGCTGGGTACCGACATCCCCAGGGTGGGGGTGGGGCTCAAATTTTATTAGATTTGGTATTGATTGTGATCGCGCTCAGTTTGCAGGCATCTCCGGGTTCTGAGCCATCTTTCTCAGCTCTACCTCATTCTATATTTCTCCTAAGTTGTGTTCCTGTTAGTGCTTGATCTTTAGATGGCGAGATTTTATAGAAATGCAGAGGTGGCCCGACAGCAGTAACGCCTAGAAAGTTCTTCCATCCCGCGCACTGCTGCACAGAAGAACAACAGTAATGCCTAGAAAGTTCTTCCATCCCGCGCACTGCTGCACAGATGAGAACTGCTGCTAGAGGAGCCCATGACGGTTACTGAGCGCCTACCACACGCTGGCGCTGCGCTAAGCGACCCACTCCCTGCATGTCCTGCCCCCACGGAAACCCCTGCCACCTCACATTTTGATAAGAGGGGTAACTGAGGATCAGGAAGGTCATGCAATCTGTCCAAGGCCGCATCAGAGGCAGCAGTGTCCTTTGAGTCACCTCCCTTGCCCGTGACGCCCACAGCATCGGCTCCTCGCAGAGCCCTGTGACTTGCCCCCACCCTTAGAGTTGATTATTCAGAACGCACAGCCCGAGAGAACCAAGGGAGAGAAATTGAATACTGACCTTCAAGAGGAGTTCCCACCACCCTGTGGGCAAATTGAATCAGGAGCAGTTTTGATGACTGCGAATATTAAATTGGTTTTTTCCCTCATATTAGAAATCCCCAAATCAATAGGACTCACAGACAGAGGACAGGGTGAGACAAAGGCCTCATTTCAGGACCCAGCCTCATCCGAGGGTGACCACTTACTGGATGGCAAATGGAACAGGGTATCTTCAAGGGTCAGAGGTCAACTCTGCTGAGGCATTCGGAGCAGAACTGGGCCAGGACTGACGATCAGCAAGGGCATGAGCGACACAGGCACCCTGCCACGGCAGGTGGGAGTGCAACCTGGTGTGACCCTGCGGGAAGACGACCCGGCATTCTCACAGGAAGGCGGCACCGTGGCCTCCAACTCAGCTGCTCCACTAGAAAGCATCAGCCTGGCAGACCAGAGACGTGGACAAGGAGGCTTGGGATAGCCGGGCTAGGGAAGCAGCACGTGGCTGTGAGCTGCTGAATCGATACAGAACCTGTGTGCACACCTCATAGCAAGAAACTGGACAGCCGTGAACAGATAGGACATCCTACCTGTGACAACACATACACATATGCACAAGCATGCACACGACACACACACATGCGCACGCATACACATACACTTAAACTTGGATTTTTGTTGTTGTTGTTGTTAACTTAGAAAGTGAAAGAAAGAAAATATGGTCCCAGAGACAGGAAAGAGCCAACTAAACCAAACCAGAGCCTTTGTGGGCCTCAAACGGCCACTCAATCCTCTACCCAACATGCTCAGATAATGGGCAAACACTCCCCATTACATCACGAACACATCTTTGGGGTGGCACAATCGTCACTGCTAGGGGCCTTGTTATCTCTCATGTGAGAAAGGCGAAAGCAGGTGGCCAAGGGTTCGGCATGTTGTCTGGTCAAGTCCGAAACCTCAGCCTGCAATTCTGTGAGACTTCTCTTAGAAGGCACATCACAGGTGCTCCACTTCCCAGCCACTTCCAGCTCCAGGAAGTGGCTGGCATCCAGGACAGTGAGAAGGGCTTTGCCCGTAACCATGTCCTACCAGGGCAGGAAAAATATTGCCCAAAACTTCCCTGCAGAATCTTGCTCTCCTCTCACACCCCAAAACTGGGCCACAGGATCACTGAAAGCAGCAAGGGAGGCTGGAAAATTATCTGTGCCCTTCTGCCTCCTTGTCAAATGGACGAAAAAGGAAAGGAAATGGCCATTAGTCAGGAAACCACAGTGCCTGTCACAACCTAGCCTTGCCTTGAGACAAGTTAGGTACACCCAGCCTGCTATCCAGCCAGGTCCCAGTGGTTAGAGCACTTGCCTAGCAGGCACAAGGCCCTTAGTTTAATTCCCCAGCACCACAGAAAAATTGGCAAGTTGTGGCGTCACACACCTGTAATCCTAGCACTCAGGAGGCCGAAGCAGGATGACTGCTATAAATACGAGACCAGCCTGGACTACCACTGTGAATTCAGGATCAACCTGGATTATAGAGTAAAACCCTCTCTAAAATATGAAAGAAAGGAAGGGAGGAAGAAAAAAAGGAAAAAAACAAAAGAAAACAACAGAATGAACCCAAGTCCCACCTCAGAGAAAAACTGAACACAGACCACGTGCCCAGGTGAGCTGCTGAGATGTGTGTTTCCTCCTTGAGATGCCCAGGGACAATCAGAACTGTGGTGGCTCTGCAGCCCACTCAATCCGGGCACTGGCTGATAAGCTCACTCTGCCATCAGTGACGGAAGTCAACCTCCCTGCCTGGTGTCACAACCTGCCCCGGTTGCACCCTGGTGGATGACAAGCCTATGCCAGAGGCACATCCCCCAGACAAGAGTCGGCCGCTGAGCACCAAGTTCACCGAGGACACCAGCCCTTGAGACACAGTACGTGTGTGAATGGTGCCACAGTCCCTGACACTCCCTAACGCTGCCCCAACACGGAGGCCCAGCGTCCACCACGATCCACCACCTCATTCATGAGGTGCTGCTCACCGTCGGCCGCTTTCCAGATTTGGGTTACCTGTCTGGCACTTCACTTTTGGCTCCTTGAACTAAAAGCGCGGAAGACGGTCCAGGCTCCTGCGACAGCCGCGAGTCCACTCTCACATCAGCGCCTTTGTGGCTCGGAGGCATTGATGTGGCTGGCGTTTGAAGTCGGGACTCAGTGCCTGTTCCAGAGAGATGAAAATCGGCCCTACTCAGTCCCCTGCACAGCAGACGTGCCCAGTGGCCCGGCGGGGCGCTGTCTTTGTGCACTGGCTCGGCGCAGCTCCAGCCACGCCAACGCACTGCTGTACACTCCCTGTCACACGCAGTGCCGTTCCAGGAAACTGAGACCTGGTCTACAATTCCGAGACGAGGGGGGAAGTGGAATGGGAGAAGGGTTGACAATGGGTGCGCCTTGCCATGGTTCTGAAATCACAGTGGTGATCTGGGGTTGCCCAAAGTTTTCCACGTGCCAGCCACCGTCCACGGGCTTTTCCACACACAGGTGCACTTCAAACTCACAACCATCAGTGACAGAAGTCAACCTCACCCTCCTCACCTTGCGAATGTGGTGACACAGGATGGTGGACGCTGGGCCTCCGTGTTGGGGCAGCATTAGAGAGTGGCAGGGACTGTGGCACCATTCGCACACGTACTATGTCTCAAGGGCTGGTGTCCTCCAAGTGCTGGTGAGTCATGGCCCATGTGGCTGGGGCTAGCATGCCTGCATCTTTGCCCCCCACCCCCTGTGTTTTGCTGCCGGTGCTCAGTGGCCGACTTGTGTCTGGAGGATGCACCTCTGGCATAGGCTTCTCATACACCAGGGTGCAACTGGGACAGGTCGTGACACCAGTGAGGGAGGTTGACTTCTGTCACTGATGGCAGAGTGAGCTTATCAGTCAGTGCCCAGTTTGAAGGTGGGCACATCTGTCCCTGTTTCTGAGGGACGTGGCAGGCAAACCCCAAGCCCCTCACAGAGCCTTGGCCCCTGATCCTCACCCCCACCCAGCACAGTCCCCTCTCACTGAATTAAGATGACCTTAATGACCAACAGAACAGGGCAAAGTGACAGTGTGTGGCCTCCAAGGACAGATCCCAAGGACACTGTGAAATCTAGCTTGACGGTGTGGGCCTCTCAACCAGTAGGAAGCTGCCATCACTTTGTGGGGACTTTCAAGCAGCCCCACGAAATTGCTGTGCAAAAAAGTGAGCACCCAGGCACAGCAGACAGACCTATGTGTAAGTCCCCTTGCAAAATGTGCCCACCTTACTGAAGACCCACGGGACCCATCCTCGGCCCCTCACACTCTCGTGAGAGGCCGAAATCCACAACCACCCACCATACAGCTTCCAAATTCCTGGCCCACAGGAACAGTGAAAGATCATCAACTATTGTTCTCTCGCACCACTAAGCTTTAGGGCGATTTGTTACACAGCAATAGATAATTCATACAAGGGGTAAAACTTTTACATTAAGATATTTGCCTGGAGTCACACAACCAGCAAGTAGAGAAGCCAGAACTTGAATCCAGAGCCTCATGAGAGAGCTACTCCTCTGACCACCTCCCAAGGGGTCTCACTGTGTGTTCCCCACGCCTCACTCCCTTTTTCCTGAGGACTGGCTCTGTGCCTCAGCACTCACCCCCACGGATGAGTTCCAGCCTCGATAGCTCTCGCAAACAGGTCTTATTGTCTCCAATTTATTCACTCTATTAAAATTTAATCATCCAAATAATGCATCAGTACATTTCTCTTTTAGAAAAATGCCGCTGGAAGATGAGACCCTTCTGCCTCCTGAGAATGCGTCCCTCCCTAGCCAGGCTCCTCTCCCTCCCGTCCCTGGGCAGGCTCAGCACTGAGCCTCTCTCCTGTCACGTACACTCTTGTGAGTCCCCTAGACACTACAGAGTAGAGCAACCAAGGGGCTAGGGCTCATAATGTTGAACAAGATACCAGTTGCAGCAGAATCCACTGGGATTCCATTAATGTACACACACACACACACACAAACACACACACACGGACAGGCAAAACGACATTTGGTAACACATCTGAGCTTCAGTGGACATGTTATAAAGCAAATTAAAGAACTGGCTTCTGGGATAGTGACCATGCTCTGTTTTTTACCTCAGAGGTAGTTACATGTAAGAGCTACTTGGCAACAAACCAGTCAACAGGCTGAGTTGATGTGGCACACTTACAGTCCTAGCTATTCAGGAGGCTGGGGCAGGAGGATCACTTGAGCCCAGGAGTTTGGGTATAGTCTAAGAGCCCATCTCAAAAAAATCATTTAATCAGAAAATTTTTGGGTTTTGTACCTTTTTGTGTACATGTTATAGTTCACAATTTTGAAAGGTTTTGGTTACAGGAAACACACTGCTTTCCATTTTTGTTTTATGGTAAATGTATCAGTCTATGCTTCGGCCTTGTGCCCGGCTAGTTCAGCACTGTTCTCCACTTGTTCTTAGCCACCCATAGGGTCTTTCATTGTTTTTTAATGTTTGCAGCATATTGTACGGGGTGAATATTCCACAATTTGGTCCTTTCCGTTCTGACAAGTGTTTTGTTTCTCATTTTTCTCTGTTTGGAACAGAGAAGTTCAACACGGCAAGTTCTCTCTCTTCCTCCCTGCCTCCTTCCACTCTGGATACCGTAAGGTGTTCTACACTCTCCTGCCATCACGTTGTGGGCCACCACAAGCTCAGAGAAACAACGGACTAAAACATTTCCTGCTTTTTAAATCAGTATTCCTAGGTATCTCGTCACGGTGACAGAAAGCTGACAAAGATTTCCATGTTCCTATACCTTTACCAACGTGTGCTAGCTTCAGAGGTGGCACTTTCCTGGCCATCTTGGGGCAGGGAAAGAGTGTCTCATTATTGTCCATCTCACGGATGAAGAAACTGAGGCTCAGAGAATTTAAGTGACTTGCCTGCCATCACAGAACAAGACAGTGGAAACACGAGGATTTTAATTCCGGCCTCTTACCTCCAAAACCAAACTCTTGCCAAGATCACAGGTTTTGCTCCCTTATACAGAGCAGGATACGCCCCAAGTGCCACCTGGCCCAGGGCAGAAGGCAACTCCCGGGAGCCTAACCAGGTGAGGGGCGTACGCGGTGGTGCTGGGGCTGGCAGAGATCCCAGGAGGGAAGTAGACCCCGCCCTCCCGGGGATCATCAGGGAGGAAATTAGCTGGAAATGAAATCGACAAGGTGCTGCCGGAGACTCTGATAGCAAATTAGATAAAGCTGCATCCGCCACGACGCATTTGGAGTAGGGCACCGGCGGGTTCTCGGCGCCTCCCCAGGAACCAGCCACGGGGAGGGAAGAACAGAACAATCTACAAAGCCACCAAATGCAATAACGAGTAACAACAGGCCCGGAACCACGGGGGAATTACTGGGAAACCAGCTGAGAGCCGTCAGGACAGCAGCTTTCATGGCTGACAGGAGGCGTGAGCGTGCCACCCCAGGGCAGCGCTGGCCATCACGGAGGCCGCTGTCTGGCTCCCACACCTGCCGCCTGGGGAACCTTCAACAAGTTCCTGCGGCACTCAGAGACTCAGTTTCCTTGCCTGTAAAACAGACATAAAGCAAAACACGCCTAACTCTCAGCACCGCAGTGAGGATTACAGGAGATGTTGCTGAGACAGGACCCGGGGGCGTCACGCACAGCTGTTCAGGTTGTGTGTAAACAAGTGTACTTAGGTGAGGCTGAGTGGGGCTGCCATCGGCCCACCCTCTCTGGCCAAAGAGGGGAGATTTATCAACTTACCAAAGTGCACCCCCAATCCCCCGACACCTGGCTGGAACTACTGGAGCCCAACAAGGCCCAGCATACAGTAGGTGCTCAATAAGCAGGAGCGTTATACCCACAAAAGTCTCACTGTCCGCCTCGTGGCGCAGCCATTCTGATCACTGCTGTGACAGGGGAGCTTGTGTAGAGAAACAGAGAAGGCGCCACTCCAGGGCCCAGAGAACAAGCCACTCATGGCTGGGCCCAACAAGCAGCTGACGGCAGAGGCTGGGTAAGGTGGCACAGGATTGTAATCCCAGCCCTGAGGGAGGCTCAGGCAGGAGAATTTCAAGTCTGAGTCCAGCCTGGGCAACTTGGCAACTTATCATCAGGAGCCTGACTCAAAAATCAAAAAGAAAAAAAAAAAAAAAGGAAAGAGAGAGGAGGAGGGTAGAGCTAGGGATGTAGCTCAGTGCAAAGGCCCCGCGTTCAATTCCTAGAATGGCAAAAAAAAGTGAACCCCACCTGAGGAAGCTGTCCTCAAACACCAGCTGTGTCTTTGTTTGTTCTAGTCTTTCTGCCTAAAACGTCCCCTGCTGTGTCAATGTGACCCATCCTCTAAGCCCGACTCCAGTGCCACACTGTCTCCCCAAGCCCCTCCCTCCTGGGTCCCCAGGCTCCATGCCCTCTGTCCCTGGCCAGAAGAGCTGACTGTATCTTAATCACGTCTGGAAGCCTCCTGGGCCCAGCAGCCGCACATAACTGGCTCTCAGTACATGCCGGGTCAATTAATGAATAACTGAGCGTGTGAGAGGGGAGCCAGGCCTCTGCCTTGGGTCTGTGAAGGAGCGGACCATCCCCTGCCTGTCCTTTTATAATTGGGAACTGTGAGGTCTGAAGTCAGACGACAGCGTGTCGGGACAGCAGTCGGCTGACAGCCGGGTATGATGCTCCTGTCATCCTGATGGCCCCCGGGGACTGCAACAGAGCAAATGTGACCCGCAGCCACGGCTCAGAGGCGCTGTGGCAGCCGCGGGATGGAGGATAATGAGCTCAGGGACAAATGCTCTGCACTACAAAAAGAAGGGTCCCCAGAGTCCCCTAGACCTGCTGTGTGACCTGCACAGCGGGATGGCACATCTGGCCCTGAGTCACTTTTAAAGAAACTAGCCAGGCAACCTTGTAACTCTGGGTCCAGAACCAGCCAATATGCAGTTAGGCCCAGCTGCCACGTGGGCCTGGCTCTGCCACAGCCCCTTCCTGCCAGTCCTGGGGACCTGCTGGCCCACCTCTCTCCCCAGAGCCAGAGCACCCTGAAGGCAGGGCTGGAGTTCCTGAGATATGCAGTTGCAGCCCCAGCAAAGCACAGGGCTCAGTAAGTGTTTATGACTGAAGGAATAGCAGCAGGCTGCTGGACATCAGAAAAGAAACTTTGGAAACGCTGCAGTCCTTCGCATCGGCCTGAGCTTGCTCTTCACCGGAGTTAGACTCTACCACAGGTTTGCCACACCCTATCGTGCAACCTGATCAGAGAAGCCTAGAGCCCATAAGGACAGACACCAGAAAGGGCCAGGTGAAAGAAGACTGGATGGGTATGAGTCAACGTCTGCTGCCAAAACAAAGAGCCCCAAAATCTCAGTACCTCTCGAGACCATTTCTTGCTCCTATGCTGTGACAGCAGGGGATCAAAGGCGCCACTGGGCTTAGCTGCTCTGGCTTCCTGTGTCCGTCATTCTGGGCCAAGGCAGAAGGAGCTGCCACAATCTGCAGCTTGATGTCCCTGGGACAGAGGGCAGAGCCTCGCCAAGCCCAGATATGGTACCATATCATATCCGCCTATGTTGGAATAGTCAACACACGCCATGTGACCAAGACCAAAGCCAGGGGAGGTGGGGAAGCATACACAGTCCTCAGTGACCCAGAGACAGTGGGAGGAAGTGACCACAGTCAGTCCCATCTGGAGGTTCAATGCCTGTGGATTCAACCAAGCCCAGAAATAAAATATCCAGGAAAAAACACACTGCCTCCAAACCGAACATATAGAGACTTTTTTTCTTGTCATTATCTCCTAAACAGTACAGCAAAACAACCATTTACATAGTATTTACATCATATTAAGTATTCTAAGTAATCTAGAGATGATTGGAAGTGTACTGGAAGATTGTGTAGGCTACATGCAAATCTTACACCACCTATACCAGAGAATAGGGCATCCTCAGATTTTTGGCATCTGGGGTGGGGGGTCCTGGAACCGAACCCCTATGGCTACAGAGACGCAACTGTAATTGTAAACAAGTCCATCATCTGTCACAGTGGGTTGATTTCTGCTCTTCTGTCTCTCCTTGAAACTTACTTTATGTTCTTTCCATTCCTACCACAAAGGTAGCCACTGATTCTGGTCAGCCAATCAGAGAACTCCATGCATACCGTGGAGTCTACAGTGATTGGTTCAGGAAGAGACATGTGATATAAACCAAGCCAATAGGAGTCTTCCTTAAGACTTTCCACCCAGAGCTATAAGGAAGCTCACTTCTCCGTGGGATTACAACGCAGGTGAGGTTTGAGCAGCAGCCACCATGATCTCCACAGACAGCAGCACAGTCCACTACAGGAGCAAGGACAGAAACGTCCTGTGCCGTCCTACAGAGTGGCCACCTGCCACGTGTGAAATGTGCCTAATGCCAACAAGAAACGGAATTTTAGAGTTTATTTGGGACTTAATTTAAGTTTCATTGGATTTTCATTACTTCCATTTCGACCTACTGGCCACATGTGGCCCAAGGCTGCTGTATTAGAGGGAACAGGGTGACAATCTAAGGAATAAAGAAGGCCTTTTGTGACATCTGGACCCGTGTCAGGTTGAACCTGACACCACCGAGACTGTGTAACTCAGCAAGAAGAGCACATTTCTTTTCCTTGTCTGTGCTCAGAGGATTTCTGTCATTAGCTGCGAGAACGCCACTAACCAGCCACCGCTCAACTCTGTTCATTCTTCCCTAGTTGGGCCAGGCACCTGGCTGATCACTGACCATGGCATTTAATACTCTTTCCAGATTTGAAAGCCACAACCTGGCTCAAATCCCACCTCCACTCTTTCCTGGCCGGGTGGCTCTGAGAAGGTACTGTACCATCTACCTCTTTTTCCTCATCTGTCCCATGGTGTGGTGGTTGTTTCTTCCTCACAGGACTAGGGAGGCCAAGTGAGTGACTCTTTCAGTGCCTAAAATCACAGCAGGCAGGTAGTAAACATGCTCTACCAATGATCACTATCATCATTTCCATCCCAGTCCTGTGGGTAAACTGAGGCCCACAGAAGGCAACAGGTCCCCACCTAAGATTGGAACATAGGCCTCTGACTCCAAGGTGTAAACTCTGCCAGCTCTCTTGACGGCTCCTTAACTGTGCCCACACTAATGATGAGAGTAATGTTAATAAAAAATCAGTACTTGTTGCATAACCAATAGCCTAAATCCACGGAGTTTTGCCTCAGAGCTTAAGCTCCACTCTCACAGAGGAAGAAACCTATTTCCTTTTTAATACCCTTCCTGTGCTTCTCTTACTACCATGGAGAAAGTCTTAGCTCGGTGCTGATGCGCCCTTAATGTCTCGCTAGCATTTGCTAATCGCCTCTGAACAAAGGGAGAGGGCTCAGAGCCGACCACGCTATCCAAAAAGGATTTAATAGTCCCTATGACTAGTCTCTATGCCACAGGGGATGCAGGAACTACCTCCCTCTAGAGGCGCTGTAGCTCCCTGTATCCAGAAAGGCAGTCAAAGCTCTTGGAGACTACAACAGGGACCAGTAGGCAGCCAGGCTCATTCCCAGCCCAGCCATGTTTAGGAGGGCGGTGGACTGAAGGACAGGCTTTCTGTGACACCCCTAGAGTGTCACCCACCTTGCATCAGCTGACAGACACAGCCTTAACTCGCAGAGAAGGATGCTGCAGAAACCACTTTCTACACAAAATCCGAAGCCAACGGCCCCTATCTGAGTACCGTCCCCAACACGTCCAAGGTGAGGATCCTCCCGCTGTTCACTGGCCCCGTTGAGCCTTGGTTTCCTCATCTGAACAACAGAGATACTATCAACAAAGACACCAGGCCGGAGAAGGCACTGAGACCAAGGAGTAAGCACACGTGAACATGAGTCTACCTGCTCTGCCTGTGCGTGGGGTCACAGCGCAAGGTTGCTGCTGACACTAGAGTGGGATGGGCAGGGCCACCTGATCTTTCCATGCCCCTCTCCCTATTGTGCTCCCCCCAGGAAGGAACGGTCTTTTCCCTCTGGGCAGCTCATGGCCTGAGGCAGTGCCTGGCATAGCACCGGCATCCGCAGAAGAAGGGGACTGTGTGTGACGGGTGGCCATGAGGCTGGACATGTAAGGGCGGGGGCGGGTGATGGCAGGGGGATGGATGGGCTGGAGTCGGATGCACGGATGGGCAGAAGGTGAGTAGGTGACACACAGATGCCAAAATCCAAATGCTATTTAAGACACTCTGCTGATTCCGCATCTCACCATTATACTGGATGCCACCATACAGGTCTCCCAAGCCACAAGGAAGGTACATCAGAGTGTGATTGGTTGTGTGGGTCCTGAGGAAGAATTTAGCAGCACATACAGATTGCGGGGGCTGGGGGAGTTGGGCCGGGGGAGTTCAGACAAGAATGGACTTTAAACATGTATTAATACATTGCATGGTACCCTATTAACATGCACCCTTTTATGCATCAGTTAAAATACATTAAACTTTTAAAAAGATTGTGTTAAGAGACAGCTTTGGGATGTCTGCTCCACCTGGCCACTATGGCCTCCCACAGCCCTGTGCAAGGAGAGCTATGTGCAGCAGGTTCCCAGAGAGGCCTGCCCAGGCCTTCATCGTCTGAACAGATGTCCCTTCCCCCTGCATAGCCCTAAAGGACATGATTTTTTTTTCCCAAAAGGTTTTCAATAATGGCTGGGAATGAAAGCTCTCAGGCTGACGCCCTCTCCCTGGATTCTCAGTTGCCTGGTGTGGCCCACCGTCCCAGGACCTCCTTGGCCAGTAGGACTAACTCCAGCAGGGTTAGTTCAGAGCCTGCCTCACCGTCAGCTCTCAGGCCACCCCTAAGCCCGAGAGGGAAACAGGGCAATAATTTCTCATCAATTGGTAACAACTGGTATAATCTAATTTTCAGCCTCTCTCCTTAACTTCACTAAATGGGAACACAAAGGAGAAAAAGGTTAACAGCTTCAAAAAGAGGCCAAGAAAATTTTATCAAAGGAGTAGTGTTTGACTTTGAGGTAAGGCCAGAAAGATAAGCATTTGGAAGCCACAAGAAATCACAGAGATCGACCCAGAAGTCTCAGCTATAACCCTCAAAGTCCTAGGGACTGCCGGAAGTCTTGGCCTGGCTAGGCATGAGGCATACTGTGTTCTGGACCTCACCCTCCTTCAGAGTGTGCAACCACTGGCATTCAGATAACCAGGACAGGCATGGGGCAGAGTGGCACTTCTCAAGTCACAGAACAGGGCAAGGCGAGACATGCCAGGTCATGGCAGGAGACAGATGAGGCATCGCAGAGAAAGCCTCAAACAACCCCAAAGGAACAAATCTTCCAGGAGGACCAGATGGGGCCGTTTCAGGAGGAGCTGCTTATGAAGGCACAGAGGCGTGAAGAAGCTTTTGAAAGAAAGGTGCGGCGGTTCTGCCTGCCAGTGTTTCTGCCTCCGCTCTGATCACAGCACCTGGATTTTCCTTGGGGAACCAACCGTTAGCTCAGCCTGCAAGAAGCAGGGAGTCGCCCACCCCCAGCTCCAGAGGGCAGCAGATGACGCCAGCCTAGGACCATGTCCCTCATGCCCTATCTGGCTAAACAGAGCCCCCACCTCCGGGCGTCCTTGTGCTAAACTGGGAGAGCTATAAACATGGTGCTGTTGGGACCACCACAGGAAGTAGGCTGCAGGAAGCAAAAGCGGCCAAGGACACTGACTCTGACAGATAGAAAAAGGGTAGAAATAACGGGAATGGAGTGACCGAGGAGGTTGTGAGAGAGACTGCCATCTGTTGACAGTACACGAGCACCCGGATCTAACTGTGCCTGAAGGCACAATACCTTTATCACCTTGATTAAAAGAAAAAAATCACCCTTTCGTTTACGCCGGTCACTTTAAACAAACAACTTTTCTAGTTGATTTCTGTACTTCAGTGCCCACACTAGGAACTCAGGACCCCGAGTATGGGTCAGGGTAGGATTCAGCTAACCCCACAGGGCACTTACACCCTGAGCCACACTGCGACTGAGACTGTTACCCTTGAGTTCACCTGTTTCCTTTTCCAGTGCAGGGTGTCCAAATGCAGGAGACCCCTGGAGTTATCAGTGAATGCATCCATCTGTCCAGTTATGAAAACTGTGACCATAGGGGTGGCCTGTAATTTCTTGCCGACTTTGAAAGATCCCAGATTCTGTGCAGCAAGGTGGGAGCCAAGTTCAAGTGTGGGTGTTGCCTCATAAGTATCTACTAGGTAAATTAGTTAATGCTGCCTTGTGTAAAGCAGGCGTTCCCACACCCTGGAAGAACTGGGCTGCTGGGACAGACGAGCCACCCCAAGAGGCGAGCAGCGAGTGAAGCCCCGCCCCCGTTAGCGAGTTGGTTCTAATGCCCCTGCTGATTGACAGGAGGCGGAGTTTCATCCCCACTCTCCTCCTGCCCGCGGCCGTTTCAAAGCTGTCCTCCAACAACCCGCTGCATAACAATTCCCCCCTACCCACCGCCCCTTTGTGTTGGGAGAATGGTGCACAACCAGCCTCTGGGGTCAAAAAGGCTGGGGATCAGTGCCGGTACTATAAACATGAACCTAGAAAAACATGAACCTAGACAAACATGAACCTAGACGTGAGATGTGCATAACGCTGTTTCCACAGGAAGCAATCGCCATGCAGAAAAGCGCCACCCAGCAGCCTCGGAGGAGAGCGGCACGTCCTAGCTCCACGTCCTGACAGCAGAGGGAAGGGAAACATGTCCTGGGCTTCCTGAGCTCCACCAAGAAAGCACAACCCCCCCAGAAAGGAAAATAATCTGAAAGTGGGGGAAACTAGGACTTACAACAAAAAGCAGCCACAATTCACGTCAGCAAGAAGCCCAGCCAGCTGCGTCCCTGCGCCAGGTGACCGGAAGGGTCGGGCAGGTGGCGCTTCCGCTTCCGCTTCCGCTTCCGGGAAGGTTCCACTCCCTCGACTTCAGGACAGATGGCTCCAGGGGAATGAACCTGAAAACCTGAGGGATCTCTCTCTCTCTCTCTCTCACACACACACACACACACACACACACACACACACACACACATTTGCCGTCTATCAGCCTTCGAATCCCACCTCAGGTTAGGGAAAGTCACTGAAGCAGACACCAAAGGCTCCTGCAACCAAATAGCAAGCAGCCCCGCCCCTTCCGGAAATACGCTACCCGCCATGTTGGCTCCGGGAAATTCGAAAATCTCTACGTAAAAAGCAAAGATGAATAGTAACACACAGAAGTGGTGGGTTGGAGTGACACTGATCAGTGCGCTAGGTGCTTCCGAGGTCGTCTCGGCCCACCCTGGGGCTGGCGGCTTCCGAACTGCTGTCTCTTGGTCCGGGGACGTAGTCTGCTGTCCACCTATCTGCTTGACCCTCCCTCTGAGCTGTCACACCAAGGTAACAAACATGACATGGCCAGGTTATTCAAGATCCTTCTCTTCTCACTAAATAATCAAAAAAAAAAAAAAGTCTCTTCTCACATCGTCCTGCTGGCCTCTTCCCCCTCACATCACTCCCTATTTACGGGCCAAACCTCTCGGCTCCGCCATCAGTCTCTGTCCTGCAGTCGTCCACTCCTCTGTCTCTGTCCCCAGGGACAAGCCAGCAGCCCCCTCCCTGGACCACCATCTGTGAAGCCTCCTATGTCTCCCCTGATCTCACGCTCCACTCCTCAGCCAGGAGGCTCTCTTGTTCGATGCAAATCCCATCACCTTCCTGTTTCAGAGCCATCAAAGGCATCTCCAAATATTTGGATCTCTAAAGTGACTGGGTCTTCTCCAAGCAATTTGAGCTTCCTTGTTTTCCAACAGCCCCATCTGTCTCCTCAGAGCTCTTTAGATCTGCTCATTGATTCCTGCTGCAGGGCCTTTACACTTGCTGCTCCCTACTCTTCCCCCACTCTCACAATCCTCTAGGTTGCTCAAGTGGCTTGTGCTCAGAAAAACCTCCATCCTCCAGTTCTAAAGATCTGCTCCCCGTCTACTCCCACGAGGGCAGAACAGAGGGCAGAGTGTGGCACTGTTTATTTTTTAGAATGAGTGTAGGTATTTAGAAAATACCCCCAGGGGTTGCTCCAAGGAAAGCAAGTGGGTAGCTGGGAACACAGAGACTTTGTACTGCGCACTGTTTTATGCCTTTGAGCTGTAAACCATGCTCATATATTACTCTAAATGTTTTTAATTAAGTCAAATAAAATGAGGAAAACTGGGAGGGAGGAAAAGAGGAGAGAGACACGGAGTCTAGGAAATTGTCCCGAGGAAATAATTTAACCGACAAAAATGTTCTATTCAACAAAATAATCATTATGGTATTAAACAATATGGAAACCAAAATAAAATGAAATAAATGACCAGTAACCCATGTATAACTCAAGAAATGGTGCTGTGTGAATAGGATGGAGTAGTTTGAAGCCATTAATAATGATCGTTGGTAAGACTACAGAAATGTGGAGCGATGCTTACAACAATAACTAATGAAAAAGAAGACCATAAAGAGCATATTAAAAAGAGAAAATGGTGTAGTGGAAAACAGAAAATGGTCAAGGAAGGACAGTGTGTCATTTCTATCATCTTCTCAGGAGAGCCCACAGCACACCAAGCACTGGTAAGATCTCAACTGGGACCACCAGCCCATCCTAAGGACCAGAGGATGCGTCTCACAGGATCCCTTCCTGGGACTCCCAGCAGCAAAGGCAACTGAGCGGCCAAGGCTAAGGCTTGGGAGGATCCCAGTAGGGCCGGATTATTCACTACCATCAGAGCAGTCCTGTGGCACATTTAGCAGTGTCTCTGGTCTCTACCCACAGGATGAGAATGGCAGCTCCCACCTGCAGTTGTGACAAGCAAAAATATGACCGGGCAGAGTGAAATGTCCCTTGGGAAGGGAAGCAAAATCACCCCCTGCTGAGAGCCCCATACTACACACATCTCTGATAGCTAGTGTTTCTGTGTGTCCAGTGACAATACAAGAAATGTCCTAGCTTGTAAACAACTTCTCTCCATCCCACGTACTAATTACAGCCACATTTTTAAGTACATGTACTTCAAATGATTTTGCAAAATGCCTTTTAAATAATGAAGTAGGTGAGCATCCTTCTCTCATGAGAACTCCAACTGCTCACTTCCCAGTGGCCCATGCAGACAGCAGACTGTTTACCATCTTCTCAGCACCTCACATATGCCCAAGCTTACAGCACACAGAGCACCCTCAAGGGTGAGTGGTAGGGGCTTTAATGAGGCCACATTCAATTTAAAAAATATTGAGAAGCATTTTGCTATTTAAAACGCAACATCAAGATAACAGCCCTGATTTCCACACTGAGGTCTTTGTAGTTTAACGGTAGCTTAAATAATAAATTGCCTTAAAGTCTTATTCGGGGTTCGCTGAGGACCGCAAATGTCAGCTCTAGAATTAGAGATTTCCTCACCTGGCCCCTCTTCATGCAGGTGGGAAGTCTGCTCCCCTCCCCTGCCTGTGGCTCGTCGACCTGTCTGACGTCCTACTGCTTACTCCTCCACAGGCCACCTCCGTGCCACCGGTTCACGTTCCCTCAGGAAAACACTCATGAGTGCGGACTTCATTCAGATCAGCAGCCTGGGCACTGGTGACCAAAAGCTGAGCATCGAGTGGGCTGCCCCGTTTGGAATCAGCCCGAGAGAGAGGCTGGAGTGGGTGGCTTAGGCAAAAAGAAAACAGCTTGAAAAAAGTTATTCTTCCTCCATGTCCACCCACCTGCAGACTCCCCACATCATCTGTAGGATGACGAGACCTGGGATGGCATCATACCTCAAGTGGGCAATTCATACCACCGGCTTGGAAACCTCCCTGTTGCTCCCTCAATGGCCATCCAGGCAGGCACCATTTACATAACCCTGTGTCAGGAGACTCACTACTACCTCCCAGAGCCACCCAGATACCACTGACATGCATGTTTGGGAATGCCACAGGCACCTTGCTGCCCACAGCAGTGGCTCTCTCTGTCCGAGCTTCCTCTGGCCCTGTATGACCTGAGCCAGCATCCAGAGCAGGTCATGAGCAATGGCCGATGAGAGTTGGAGGAGGAAGACCCCAGCTTCCTGCAGTTGGGGCACAGTCCTCACGGTGTCCCAGAGTTCTCTAATGGGATTTCCCATTGTCCTGAGGGACGTGCCCAGGGACACTCACTGCACAGGCCTCATCTCTTCCCTCTTATCATTCACTCCTCCCTTAGATCTTTCTAGAACCCCTTCCTAAATAAAGGCTCAAACACAGATCTTCAACTCCTAGCTTCAGGATCAACTTGTGGGGACATCCTTTGGCAATGGTCAAGCAACTCCATTTAGCTCGAGCTAAGCTTCCTCTACCAGGTCCCCTGTCACAGCTCCCTCTTGGAGGGACTCAGGTCACAGAAAAGGCAGGATGCTTTTCCCATTAGAAATATTTAACACATTTCAAGACACCTCCCACATGCCCCTAGGCCACCCCACAGCCCCTCTTCCCTTCTCTTGATTTCAAACGCACCTTCCCATAGCCAACTCTTCCATCCCGTAACCACCTTCCCACATGTCTGAGAGTCACATGCCCAGTTTATACTCCTGAGATGGCTGTGTGCCCTGTGACAGCAGAATTTTTCTGGGTATCTTTCTTCATTCGCAAATCAAGCCATAACACACAGCCTCAGTTTCCACATGGGTAAGCCACTCCTCCAGTTCCATTCCAGAAGATCCACTTCAACTCACGAATGCTCCTGTTCACTGAGGCTGCACAAAGCTGAACCCAACTGCTTTGGGAGTGCTCTGGCCACAGGAAAGAAGGGATGCTGTCTCTCCCCTCCCTCTGAGGCCAGTGTTTCCACTGAGGCAAGTTTTGCAAACCATTTTTCATTGTCTATATACAAAACAACAGCAACAATAATCACAATAATAATATAAAATCAAACATAGAAGGTAGGTAGGTAGGTAGATGGTGGATAGATATCTTAATTACGTGTCAGGTGCTGCTACCATGTTAAATCTTCAGTTGGTCACCGTCCTGCTGTGTCTCTTCCACGTTGCAGGACTCGCCCATATGAACCTGTCTCTTTTCTGTTTAGATTTGAGTGTCACGTGACACATTCTTTCATCTTTTATTACATCTGTCAGGATGCAGCCACCTCCGGCCTCTCCCCAGCTGTCTGCACCCCAAGCCTCACAGAGACTACCTGACACGGACACATCTGAGCAGTGTCCCATTCCCACCTGGAGGGTCGTGGGCCAAAGGCCTGTGTCAGCACCATGGAGAGCCCCCGCCTGGGCCCCATCTGTAGTAGGTACCATGACTGTCCCGCTTTACAAAAGGGGCTGAGCCTGGGCATAGAACAGTTCATTGTCATTGCCAACACCCATTCCGGAAGCCTGAGTGGACCTGAGCTGGCCCAGTCTCGGCACCCAGCACCGCCCCGGGGGTGCGAGCAACCCCCATGAGCCCAGGTCTTGGGGTGGTCCCAGTTTACCGGAGCTCTCAGCAAATACACAAAATGGACTGAAGCCACACAGGAACTAGGGTAAGAACACGTCGTGAGCCTGGCGTTTTGTTGCATTGGCTTTGTTTTTGTTTTGTTTTGTTTTTCCGTAACCAAGGACTCAGGTTACTATAACAATCAAGCAAGCAAGTTAGGCCATATTCCAGAGCACTTGAGAGTCCCCAAAACACTTCCTTGCTGCTGATGGCATATGATCCCCCAATAACCCTTCACGGAGGAACTATTTTACTTCACTTTACAGGTTCAGAATGTGAGGCTCCCAGAGGCTGTGAGTTTATCCAAGAGGAAGAGGTGGAGCAAGAACCTGAACCCACAGCGACAGAGTCCAGACCCCATGAGTTGGCCCCTCTCCAGGGCTGCCCTGGCTTGTGCCTTCTGCCCAAGTCAGAGAAGTCGGGGTAGAGGGAATGGGGTACACGTGCATCATATACACATTTGCACAGGAGTTGGAGTCAGCTTCATGGAATAGGAGGGTGAAGTCTGTCTCCATGGTTACCCAGAACCTGAACAAAACATCACACACAGAATACCGTAGCCTTGAGCATCACCACTTCGCCCTCCTGCCAATAGCCGGGCGAGCCAATGCCAGGCCTTCCGACCTCTTTGGAGAGCCTTCCTTTCTCATTATTTCCAAGATCAATCCTGGCACTTTATAACAGCTAAATGTTTCCTAATTATTTACAGGCTCACCCTCATAGCACCCTGTGAGGTAATGATCCCGCTGTCCATTTTTGTGATAGTCCGCCTGCCTCCAAAGACTCATATGGAGCTACCAAGATTATCCCACTGATCCTCCTGCTTAAGGCTCTATCAGATCCACAGAAAGCAGTTCTGGTTGTTTTCATTTACACACAGGGACACTGAGGCACACATGGCTAAAGAAAGACTTCTGTCTAGGATCTGACTGCAAGTGAACCTATGAACTAAAAGGAACTTTTGGGTGCTTGTGTTAATTTTATTTTCTAGCCCTAGAAAAGGGAAGATGGGAGGATTTCACCTCTTCATCAAGCCTAGTTTGGTCAGCTGCATTAAGAAGGACTCTGAGGCATCATTTGAGATTTGTAGAAAAATGCAATGTGATTGATTAGGGATGTTGACTACGGGCAAGAAAGGGGTGGGGCTGGCACCTGTGCCATTCTTCTTGATGACAGTAAGTAAATGTCCCTATGAAAGTTTCATGTTGTTCTCAATCAGAAGTAATTCTGCCCCCACCCACCCACCTAGGACACGTGGCAATGCCTGGAGGCACTTCTGATTTCACAGCTGGGATGGGTGCTACTAGTAACAAGTCAGTAGAGGTGGCAGAACCTTATAAAGACACTGCAATGCCACAAGGCACAGGACAGCCCCCACAACAAAGAAGGACCAGTCCGAGATACCAGCCATGCCTGAGTTGAGAAGCTTTCAGCAGAACATGCCCAAGCATACACACACACACACACACACACACACACACACACACACACACACACACACCAGCTTGGACTCCTATCTTTGGTCCTCAGCAAATCAGAAGTCAACATGAGTATCTAAGACCAATCCATCCAGTGTCCCCATCCTGGGCCACTTCTGCATCCCAAGTGTCTTACTAGGACTTCCCAGTAGCCAGTGTGCACTGGCCATCCTGCGTGCTGCCCGTGCTCGAGCACCAGCTGGGGACATGCCTCTGCACTCTGTTCTGTCAACCTCAGGACAACCCCTAAGATGTGTAGAGTTTTATTTCCATTTTACTGAATGGTAAATTGAGGCATCGTTAGAGAGAGGAACAGAAAACAAACACCTGCTGCTGTCCTCAATCGCCAGCACCTGTTGGGATTGAGGTGCTCATAGGAGGAAGCACATGTTTAATATTGATGGCCCTGACAGCTTATTAGTGCTCATGGAATAAAGGAGCAGAAAAAAAGGGTAAGTGGAGGTATAAATGGGAGTCCACGCTCTTCCTGATTTAAACCCCTGGAGACACCTACTGCATTCTCCCTTCTCCTTGTCCAGTCCTGCCCTTGGTGCTGAGGATGTAGCCCAGTGGTGGTGCACACACACAGCACGCCTGGGGCTCTGGGGTGAGTGGTCCCAGGCACTCCCACCAAAAAAATTCTACCATCAACAGAAGATGTAGGCTTTCTGGGATCAGATCAGTAGTCAACCAGGGATGTGTGATTTGCCCACTTACCTAGCTTTCAGGCAAAGTGCTCAGACAACAGACTCAGTGAGGCGCCTGGGAGCTGGGCCTGTGGGCTGGAATCTCCACCAGGCCAGGAAGGCATTTCCACTAAGCAGCATATCACTAGACGCAGCCAAGGAGAATGGCAGGGATTCCGCCCCTCTCTGCGCACCCTCGATGAGGACATCACTAAGTCTGGTAGAGACGGTGCCCGCTCTCAATAGCGCAGAAGCCGTGTTCTGAGTTCAGGACTGTCCCTCCCCAGTTTCCCTCCACCCAGTACCTATAACCTGGGGCTGGGAGGCTAAGTGACTGAGCTGGCTGGGCCACAGAGCATCTGAACTATAGGATAAAACTAGGCTAATAGGAAAAGAAATCAAGGCACAGTGCATGCTGGGAATTATAGTTTTATATTAACCACTCTCATTAAGGAAGGAACTACAGAGCACTTCAGATCCCCTGTAGGCAATTCCTGTGTTCCGTACTCAAAAGCCAAGGGGGTGAGGGAAGGAGACCTCCATCTCCAGCCAGCAAATCACAATATGTAAATAAAAATCAAGAAGAAGAAGAAGAAGAAGAGAAAGAAAGAAGAAAGAAAGAAAGAAAGAAAGAAAGAAAGAAAGAAAGAAAGAAAGAAATCTGCTTAGTGATGTACAGGCCAACCGAGGAGGACGCTGATAGCACCCAGGTGAAGGGTGGGAAGGATCAAAGGAAACCCAGCATGGTGCTAGCAAGTAAATGCTAGGCCAGGGGAGACCCCTCCCTCCCCAGAGACAGGGAAATACAGGGAAACAGTCTCAAACAAGGCTCTGCAGGCTACCAGAAGGCCTGCAGGAAGGAATGGGACATTCATGAGAGAGAGCCAGCAGGCCTTCCAGGCCTGTGCAGGAGCCCACAGTCATTCCTGAAAGCTCACGTTTGCTAAGACGGCACACACCCTCCAGCCGGGACCTGGCAGATAGGAGGAGAAGCAGCAGATTTAGCTGCGGAAAAGCCGCCAGGAAGGCGGTCTAGGTGTAGGGGAGCCAAGTGGGGAAGGGAAAGCCTGCGAAGGGGATTACAGCGCAGGAGGGAAGCCGGCTCAGGGTAGAGGGAATCCGCAGCGCGAAGCAGGTGACAGCGAGCGCCAGGCACTCAGCTCGCTGCCAGGAGGAGGAATTGTACAATGAGTCGGGAGTGCATTTAGGCGCAGCTCAAGGGTCAGGCCACTTTTCTGCCTTTGATTCGTCATCGCTGAGCTAGAACTGGAATAAGAACCTCGAGTCTTTCCTGGCTTGCAAGGAGCACCAACCTGCTCCTCCCTATTCAGCCAGAGAGGGCTGAGCATGGTGGTGCAGGCCTGGAATACCAATATTTGGGGAGGCTGAGGCAGGAAGATCACAAATTTGAGTCCAGCCTGGGCAACTTAGTGACGTAGGAAGATCCTGTCTCAAAACTTTTTAAAAAATTAAAAGGTCTGGGGAATAAAGCTCAGTGCAATACTCAGTGCCAGAAAAAAAAATAAATTATAAGAGACAAAATATTAGACAAAGTCAGAAAAGAGAAATGAATCCCATGCATACATGGTGTTCTGGAATACCCTGGTGGACGGTACAAAGCAGCAGCAAATGGAGTAACTTAGAATACAAAATCCAGAACACCAACACCACCAAATGCCGGCGAGGACGCGGAGCACCAGGATGGCTGATTCATTGCTGGTGGGACTGAAAGATGGTACGGCCACTGTGAGAGACAGCTTGGCACTATCTCACAGAACTAAACATTCTCTTATCGTATGGCCCAAAATTCACACTCCTTGCTATTTACCCCAAAGAGATGAAAATTTATGTCCACACAGAAACCTGCGCACAGATGTTTCTAGCAGCTTTCCTCATAACTGCCCAAACTTGGACACAACCAAGACGTCTTTCAGTAGGTGAGTGAGTAACAGACTGTGGCGCTTCCAGACAAGGGAATATTATTCGGCACTAAAAAGAAATGAGCTATCAAGCCAGGAAAATACGTGGAGGAAGCTTAAACACAGATCACTCAATGAAAAAAAGAATATCTGAGCTGGGGATAATTGCCCACACCTATAATGCCAGTTACTCAGGAGGCTGAGGCAACAGGCCAGCCGGAGCAACACAGTGAGACCATATCTCAAATTAAAAAGCAAAAGAGGCTGTAGCTCAGTGGTAGTTTTCCTGGGTTCAAGATCAGTACAAAAAAAAAAAAAAAAGAAAATTCTCCATACCGTCTGATCCCAACTTGATGACATTCTGGAAAAGGCAAAACTATGGAATTAATTACAGGAGCAGTAAAAAGATCACTGGTCACTGGGAAGCGACAGTGGGATGACGCACCGGAACACAGAGGGTTGGGGCAGCAGAACCGTCCCACAGGATGTGCTCACGGCGGGCATGCGTCACGGGCCACTGGCCTGGACCCACAAATGAACACCAGGAGTGCAGCCTAGTCGGCTACTGGCTTGAGGTGGCAATGGTGAGTCGATGTCAGCCCACCTCCTGTGGCACAGGCCCCACTCTGGTGGGGATGTGGCAAGCGGGAAGGCCTGACTGGAACGCGGAGGGTCTTTGGGGACCACCATGCCTCTGCTCCGCGAGGGAAACTGCTCCTAAAGATAAACCACTAAACAGCAGTAATAGTGCTAACGCAACCCAGCCCTTCTACGCTGATCCCAACAAGCCAGTAAAGAAAACACCATTGATATATTCTGTGACCAATTCTGTGTTTTGAGGATAAATCCTCAAATGTGTGTTCTGAAGGGTAAATCATACAAGATTTGGGGGAAACAAAAAACCACCAAGTTGTCCACAAAAGAATAAACCCTGATCTCAAGCATCCCTTTTTCATCATGCGATGCCAAGAGATGGGGGTGACGGCCACCAGACAGTGAGGGGAAAGGTTGAAACCCAGCCACGTGGCTACCCCTGGCCTATTTTGCCTCCCAAGAAGACAAAAGCTCTGATGGAGAAACTGAGGCCGCATTGACCGAAAGTAATTGACCTAGGATATCAGTCAGGACACAGGGTCTCATCCCAGGAGGCTTATGTCAGACCCGGTCACTCATTCTACAGTGCTCTAACCAAAGGAAGCAGATCGTTTGCAAATTCAATTATTCTTTGTACAGGAAATTCAGCATAAACGTCTTGAGTCAAATACAAAAACAGTTAAAACTTGTAATACAAATGTAAACAAAGCCATAGCTAATAAAACTTAAACAATATATTTTCAAAAAATTAAAAAGCTAAACAGTGAGTCACGTGGGCTGAGGATAAAGCGCCCTGTGGTGGCTCAGCTCTGCCCGGCCCAGGACCCTCCACTTCCCACGGCTAGCTGCTTTCTGGCCCCGCCCACCTTCACGCACTCTTGTATGTGAACGAGCTCTCCCACACAGAGCCGCTGTGCTGGCCTCTGATTGCTTATGACCAGCTTTCTCTCGCTCTCCAAGTCTCACTCTAATGTCACCTTCTCAGAGAAAGATAGGATTGCATCCAGTGCATCGCTCACACACGCACACACCTGCACAGGTGCACATATACAGAAACACAAGCTCACAGCCACAGGGGAGGGAACCTGGCAGCCTCTGCATCAGGGCGTCTCCAGCCCTTAGGCTGCTATCGTCCCTGGCCTTGGCAGGACCAAGCCCTGGGACAGAAGCAACAAAAGAAGCTCCCCCTGATGCCAGCAGCCCCTAATAGGTTCTCATGCTGTTGCTGATTGACAGGAGGCAGAACTCCGCTCCCCACTCCCCTCCGTCTGGTGTTTATTTCAAAGCTATCCTCCAGCCCCTACTGCAGACAAGGGCCCGACCCCACCCAACCCCCTGCCTCAGAAGGATGGCCTTCAACTAAACCCGTCCTGTCCCCAGCGTCCAAAAGGTTGGGGGCCACTGCTCTACACCATCACTTCCAGCCCCTAGTGGAGGGCCGGCAGGGGCCAGCACCCAGGGGATCTTGTCTACGAGTCAAACCCAATGAAGACATAAATAAAGGCAGGGGATGAGCTTCTTGAAGGGACTTGGAATTAGCAATGAAAGCAATTAAGGACACAGTTAAAATTCCTGTTTAAAAAAATAAGCAAAAAATACCCTTCAGAAGCAACTAGTTTCCTTTTCCTACAAGGGACAAGTCATTTAATTCTTTGCAATTTTCAGAGAAACAGAAATGAAAATATTGAAAACAGAATTAACATCGGGGGGTGTATTATGGGGCCCAAGTTCTCACTAAGTTGTCCAGGCGTGCCTCAAATATGCAATCCCCCTGCCTCAGCCTCCAGATAGCTGGGGTTACAGATAAGTGCCACTACACCTGGGAGCAACTTTTTAAATCCTTAGAAACAAGTTAATACACAAAGATAAAGAACGATTTAAAGAAATAGCTGCGCCTGGTGGCATAGGCCTATAATCTATAAATTGGAGCCAACCTGGGCAACTTAGCAAGATCCTGTCTCAAAATTAAAATTAAAAATAGGCAGTTCAGTGTGAAGGCCCTGGGCTTGATCCCAAGTACCATAAAAAAAGATAAAAAATAAAAGTAATGTTCAAACAGAAAATAAGAATTGAATGCCCTTCACAAAAGTAAATAAATGAGACCAAGTAGAAATAGAAAGAAATGCTATTTGGTGACGACCCTCGGGTCATACCAGAAGAAAGAAGTCTGACTCAACTGTTCTTCCCAGCTTTGCACCTAACAAAAAAAACACAGAAAAGACGAAGTGAAAAGACTGGGTAGAGACATGTCTGCGAAGCATGAACAGAAGAATTCAGGAGAGCAGTATTAAAATCTAAAAAATAGGATTCAAAGTAAAAAGCATTCACCAGGGGGACGTAGCCATTTTATCTTGACAAAAGATAAAATCCACAATTCCACAATGAAAATATAACTGTCATGAATCTGTTTGTGATGAATAACATAGGCTCCAACTTCATAAAAACAAAAACTACCAGAACTACAAGTAAAAATGGAAACAATCTTTATTGAGAAAAAAAAACTCATCTAGCTTTTGAAAGATCAAGAGAGTAAAGATAAATAGCAAAACAGAAAGTCTTTAAACAACATGACGTGGAAGCTGCTGCTTTACACTAAACTCAGGGAAGATACCTGCTTTTTCAATAAAATGTTTTCAAAAAACATGAGGCGGAAATTTCATGTTCCTTCTCAGTCAGTAGATTTAAAATTAATAACAAAAAACAAGCAAATAAGACAAGGCACATACAAATTTTTAAATGTTCTGCTAAATTATCCTTAGATCAATGAAGTGATGAAAAATTCATAACTTTTAGGAACAAAATTGTAATTGTAGAAGTTTTAGAAACTCACTTCAAAAATTGTGCCGCATTTAAAAACTCCTGGCCAAAGGGGTGCTCAGAGGCAAAATCATAGCATTAGAATGCATGCATTATTTTTTATTATGAAAACAAAGTTTTCAATTTAAAAACTTGAAAGTATGCCAGACCTGGTGGCACGGGCCTGTAATTCTAGCACTCTGGGAGGCTGAGGCGGGAGGATTGCACATTCAAGCCCAGGCTGGGCAACAGAACAACTTAGCAAGATCTTGTCTCAAAATTCAAAATGTGCTGTGGATAAACCTCAATGTGAGGGCCTTGGGTTCGAGCCCCGGTATCACAAAGGAAAACAAAAACTAGAAAACATCAACAAAACAAACATCAGAAAAGGGCCACCCCACGAAAGCACGTATCAGAAAGTGCAACGGAATTGATGAATACAACGACACTGATTCCTTTATAAAAGGACACATAGGGAAAGGAAAGTAGCCCAAGATCCGGACAGGAAAACAATGCAGAGAACTGGGATGAATTCCCAGAGCCTGAACCACAGGGCTCTGAAATCTTAGGATGGACCACATGGAAAGCTCCAGCGTCCCTCCCAGAGGGTCTGGGCAGCCTGCTGTCACAGGGCCCTTTCTCCCTCAGCAGACCAGCCCAGACAGGAAGCACAGTACAGAAGAGGCGGAGCCGGGGTGGAGAACTCTCAAAGACAGGCTTTTTCCTTTAATTCTGAGAGAACACTATGCTACAGTTAATGCAAATAGGTTTGCAACTTTCGATGAAATGATTTTTTCCTAAGAAAACAGGACTTTGTAAAATTAACTCAAAAAGTTGAAAGCCAAAGGGAAAGACCACCAAAGATAACCTTGTTCCACTGACACTGCTTCCCCCAGCCCCTCGGGACTCTGCGTGACTGTCCCTTCCAGGCGGGCACTCAGGTCTCAGCACAAATGACGCCTGTCAAGATTTCCAGGCTCTGTCCTGACTGTTTCTTAGCATGGAGGGCTACAGGAAGCTTTGGATTTGTCTACGTTTTAGCGCACTTACTTTCTCTCTCCCCTGCCCACAGGAAGGTAAGCTTCTTGTGGGCAGAGATCTTACTTAGCAAGTTTCCCAAATAAAGGCTGGAGGAATAGCACAGTGGCTAAAGCACTCGCCTACCAAGAGCGAAGTCTTGAGTTCGATTCCCCAGCACTACATAACCCAGGTGTGGTGGCACATGCCTGCAATCCCAGCACGCAGGAGGATTGCCATGAGTCCATGGCTAGCCTGGGCTCCATAGTGAGTTCAGGACCAGCCTGGACTACAGAGTGAGACCCTGTCTCAAAAAAAAAAAGCCTCAATTTTTGCAAATATTCCTGGTGCCTAATTATTGTGGTTTGCTTCTTAAACGTCCCCCCAAAGCTCACATGTTGGAGGCTGGGTCCCCACTGCAGAAGTGTTGGGGGGGCCAGCTGACGGGCTTATGAGGGGGCTCTGTTGTCTTCAAAGGGGCCAAGCAACTGTGAACTAAAACCATGAGCCAAAATGAACCTTTCTTCCTTTTAAGTTGTACATCTCAGGTATCTTTGCTACAGCAATGGAAAGCTGCCTAACTCACAAGCGGAAGAACTGGCACAGGGCGGGTGCTCCAAGCTTGACAAGGGTGTGAATGAATGAAAGAACGGGTATGGGAAGGGTAACAGCTTTCCAATGATCTCTTACTATAAAGGAGGGCACATCTCTAAAAATAGAAATAAGTATCCTAGAAAATGCTTGGATTAAAATTTATATATGGAAAGATGAGATAAAAATTTCCCATTGCTTTGTGTTATTTGCTTAAATTTCTGTCCTTAATTTTAAATTTCCTGAGCAATTCTACCCCACCACTACCAAAGAAAAAGTGGGAAGCAGGCCTGAGAAGTCACAAAGAGCGTGGCTGCTGCAGCGTGAGGAAACCCAAGCGGAACTAAGTGAGAGAGCAAAATAAAAGAGGGGTGCTGGGGAAGGTCCTCCTGAGGGCACCAGAGGACCGGGCTCCACCTGGATGGGCGGGGAGCCACTGGAGGTCTAGCAGGCAGACCCCCGCCCAGGGCCTGGCAGGGCCGTTCAGCACACCGTGCGTACCAAGAAAGCAGAAGCAGGATGGCCAGGGTGCAGGGCTGTCATCCCAGCTCCAGGGACGCTGAGGAGGGAGGGTCACAAGTTTGAGCCCAGCATGGGGAGACCCTGTCTCAAAATAAAGAAATGGACTGGGGATGTAAGTCAGTGTGAAGGGCCTGGGCTTGATCCCTTAAACAAAAAGAAAGAGGACAGAGAGAGAGAGACAGAGGAAGGAGGGAAGGAAGAAATGAAGGGAAAAAGAACAGGACAGGCAGGCAGACAAGATAAGACCCGTGAGAGGTGCTGGAGCCGTCCAGGCGAGAGGTGGCACCCACTAACATCAAGGGAACGGGGAAGGGAAACAGTTGAATTCTAAGTACATTTTGAGAAAGGGTCAACAGAAACGGCTGATGGACTGTGGGTGGGGGAGGGAACCACAGACAACTCCAAGGTTTCCACCCGAGAAAGCAGAAAGATGGCATAACCGAGCGCTGGGACGGCCTCCAGTCAGCAGGGGAGGAGTCAGCCCGGAGGTGTCCCCAGCTCTGTGCCTGCCACCAGCGGCGGTGAGCCAGGTGTGGCAGTGGGGTTCGCTCTGGCAGTGGACGGAATGCGCCCCAACGCAGCCCGCCATGGAAAGACCCAGAGGGCATCTTCCTTACCAGGGCTCTTGCGTGAATAGTCACTGTTCCCCTGCCAGGACAAAAACACCTACCGCACACAAGCCAGAGGAGAAAGGGTTGTTCTTGGCTCATGGTTTCAGAGAGTTTCATCCCCGGTTCACGAAAAAACATGGTGGAAGGGTGTGAGGGACCAAGCAGCTCACTTCATGGCAGCCGGGAGCAGGAGATGGGGAGAGGGACGCAGACCCCAGGGCCACACCCTCACGGCCACCCACCCGCACCCAGAAAGGCACTTCCTAACCTCCAGGGCTCTGGAGCCACCACAGACCCCTGAGAGCAGAGCGCCGTGGTCAGCTGGCCCGTGATGGGCATGTCACACAAGCAAGAACCAGACCCAGGTCACAGGGAGCCTCGGGGGGCCGCAGACGACCCGCAGAGTCCCCGCCCACTGGAGAGGAGGCTGGGAGAAGAGGGGACCAGCTTGGGCCCCTGCCGTGGAGGAGCTGCCGGGGTGGGGACAGAGCGGCCGGGCCTGGCCTCTGTCCCTCAGCTGTGCTCTGGGCAGTCTCCCCGCTGTGCTCCTCCCGGGACCCCTAGCTGGGCCACAGGGATGGGCCACCGGGAGGGGCAGATGGGCACCCACAGCTCCTGAGGACCAAGGAGGGGACAGGGCTTGGCCCACCGCCTTCTTCCAGACCAGGATTCCCAAGGTGGCAGCAGGTAGAGGCCCAGAGAGAAAGCAGACACTGGGTCGCAGGCTGTAGGGGCCACAGGGCACGGCCAGCTCCCTTGCTGGGAGGCCATGCCCATGCATGGTGATTGCCCAGCGGGCACCCGCTCCCCAGAGCGCTGTCATGGCAGGGCGGGCCATGTCACCTGCCTGCCACCATGGATGTGCTTGAGCCCTAGACCCCACCACCCAGAACGCAGCTCCCATGGCCGGGAAGGGCCTCGGCCCAGCCCACCTGGCCCTGCTGGGCACCACCTGTGGCCCACCAGGCAGGTGACACGGCTCACACCCTTCATTCCGAGCCTGTGTAAGGAAACAGGGACCCTGCGGACACCCTGGAGCAGCCATCACAGGGTCCAACGCTCCCACGCAAAGGGACCTGCTGCGTGGGCACTGGGGTCATGGCAGCCCCCGCCCGTGCACAGAGGCTCGCCTTAGGATGGGAGACACAGCCGTGGACATGCACAGAAATAACTGCTGGGGCAGTTTTGGCAAGAGGCGGTTCTGTGGAGACTGTGGGAGGCCCACAGTGAGGGCAGGAGCTGGGGGAGCTGCAGGCCCACAGTGGAACAGACACCTAAGACACCTAAGCTTTTCCTGAACAGAGAAAGGGTGTTTGGGGGCAGGAAGCAGCAAGTGAAAAGGCCCTGAGGCAGGGAGTGAGCCTGATGTGGCCAGGAGCTGTAAGATGGTGGCGAGAAGGGCTGGGCTGTGGGCAGGCCCGGCCTGTGCCCACTTCTGCCCATGGCTAGTCACGTCCATCCCACAGAAGCAGGCCTGGATCCTGTGTGGCTTTGAACTAGGCAGACTTCCGGGCCCTCCTCCAGGCAGCAGGAGCTGGAGCCGGCACCCCAGCGTTACCGGCATTGGACGGGAGCCCCAAGGCTCCTCCCGGTGCTCCCCGAGTACCCCTGCTCGGGGGCAGAGTGGGCAAGCGGGAAGAGGACACAGAGGAAGGCCCAAGCCCACAGGAGGGATGGCAAGGTAGCCCCAGGACCCCAGGGAGCCCCGAACCTTCAGAGTGCTGGGCGGAGCAGGTCCAGCAAGGCCTTTGAGCAGATCCCAAGCCTGCGGTCACAAGGACAGTGTTCCGCCCCCTCTCCATCCAGGTGAAATCCAGAAAAATATGCTGATTGTCCACCCAGGCAACATAAATCAATCCCTCCCTTCGGGGAGCTGCGGGGCGACACACGAATCAAATGGCACTGGTACGAGGTGCCCGGGAGTAGAATCAAGCCGGAAATATACGAGGAGAGTCTCAACAAAGCAGTGCGAGACGAGAGTCTGCAGGCTTACAGAAAGTGTGGGACGTGAGCCTGGGTGGGTCTGGGGGGCAGCCGGGGCAGAGGCCCTGTGGCCAGTGGCTGCTCGGTGTGCTGGAAGTCAGCGTGGCAGGGGTATAGTGACAGAGGAGGGAGTAAGAAAGGAGATCAGAGCGGCAGTGACTCTGAGCTGGAGGAGGGCGTGGGGTGCTGCTTTGCAAGGGGCAAAGAGGGCACAAAGGCAGAGGGCACGGGCCACGGCGGGCGTCCACAGAGAGACGCAGGGGGTCCAGACCCAGGCGGCAGCAGGAGGCGCCACACTCAGCCACCCTCACGCCCTGCACCTGCGGCAGGTATCGGCTCCCCTGACCCGGTCCGTGGGGGGACACTGAGGCGTCTGCCTGAAGCCCCACCTCTGGGGACATCCGCCACCCCCAGCAGCCTCTGGGGAGGCGATGGCTGTGGGTCAGACCCCAAGCACGGCCCTTCCAAGTTCCCCAGTTGGCATTCCCAAGCCCCCCAAGTCCCCAGATCCACACACACAGCGGGCGTCCAGCCTGTCACCTGCTTCCCAGGCCACTGGCTGGGCCCCCAGGCCTCCCATCCTCCTCCCAAGCCACCCCGGCACCCACGGAGCCCCCTGCCCTCCCCGGCAGCTGGCACACACGGGACAGGCCCAGTGACCCCGCTCCGCGGCCAGGATGCCGGAGCCTGTGCCCGCTCTGAGGAGAAAAGGTTTCTTTGTGCCGGGCCTGGTGAAAGTGTGTCTGTTCGGGACGGGTGTCGCCGCCTGCCTCCGTGATGCCCGGGGACTGTGGGAACGGGGCTCGGGAGGCTGTGGCTGCAGTGCCCCCTGAGCCCGACCCGGCAGACAGAGCCAGGAGGGCGCCGGCCAGAGGTGGCCAGGCGCTGGAGGGAAAGCGCCAGCTCGGGCCTGGTCGGGGTGGGTTGTTCCTCTTGGAATAAAAAGAAAATAAAAAATTGTCCCGGAAGACAGATTGTCATGGCAACAAAAGTTTGAGGCCAAAGACTTCCTGACACTGTTCCAGGCCCAACCAGGGGAAGGGACAGGATTTGGGTGTCGCCTGGGGGGGCCCCAGATTTCCCGTGCCCAGCCTGGAACTGTTCTCCAAGCTCCCACAGAGGGAAACTGAATTTCCAGGATGGCTGATCTCCAGACAGCAGTGACGGGGACAAGCTGCGGGTTTAATTTACCCACTAAATCACCAGCCGTGTGTTGATTAACAGAGGACATGGGGAGGGGAGTCCCCAGGCCTAGTAGCCCTGTGCCCACTCCAGGGACCCCTGCCTGTGTCCCCATCTTCCACTCCAACTCCTCCGAGGGGTGTCAGACTCAGGGAGCCCCCGGGTAGAACGCTGACCCTCACCTGGCCGGGCAAAGGGCTCCAGACACATTATTAGCTCATGTCATTTTTAAAGACTTTTCCATTCAGAGTTTTTTTTTTTTTTTTTTTTTTTTTTAATACCAAACTCTCACAGCAAGTCCCGGACAAGCCACAGGGAAACGCCTGCAAATCTCACGGCCATGACCTTCAGAGAGCAGCCAGGAGGTGCTTCCAACAGGGACAGGCTTCCTTGACCTGCGTGGGCTGGGGCTGGCCACGGAAGTGGGCACGGGACCACGCAGACCGCCAGAGGCACGACACAGCGTATGTTTTCCAGCGTGTGAGTAAGGGACTTGTCCCCTGAGCGCAGTGTCCCAGATGCCGGGAACAGCTGCACGGATTCCGAAGGGGATCTGAGTTCCCTCTCCCCGGAAGGGGCAGGTGCTCCTGGCACCAAGACATGATGGCATCTCCCAGCAGGAGGTGAGGGGTGGGCCGAGTGGACAGCCGGGAGTGTTGGCCAAGGTGATTGTGTGGCTAATCCTTCTCTCTCTCTCTCTCTCTCTCTCTCTCTCTCTCTCTCTCTCTCCATTCCACAGTAAAAATTCAAGTCCTGAGTGCACAGCAGCAGTGAGTGGGATGGGGTGAAGGCAGTGAGATCCACTCAAGTACCCTGTCTGACAAACAGCCACACAGCTCAGGTAAAGTCACAGACAAGTTCTGCTCAGTGCTCCAGGAGCAAGTCAGGGCCCTTGGCAACCCCAAGAAGCCCCAGGCCACATACCTGGCCCTGCCCGGCGCTGACCTCCACATAGGAACATGTTATGCCCCAAGGAGCCCGAAGACCTGCGGTACCCTCGAAGCTGGGGGAAGGGGGTGATGAGCAGGGAGGAGATCCCCCCACCTCCGGCGAGGCCCCCAGAGTGGCACCCTGGGTGAGAGGGGGCCGCGTGCTCGTGGCCCAACACAGGCCCCGCAAATGCCAGGTACCCCAAGTGTGCGGAGGAAACGAAAGCAGAGGTGGGAGTGGAAGACCCGGGGACCCCAGCTCCAAAGTGGGGAGCAGAGGGCTTTGCGTCTCTCCCGGGGCAGTGGCTCACGCAGGACCACTGAGCTGGCATCAGCTGCGGCCCACCCTGAGGCCCCACACAGACACACCGAGAGCTCTGCACAGGCTGAGAAGCTTTAACCTTGAGGCCAGGGGTCCCCCTCCCAGCAGGGTCCCCATATGCGGGCTGGGAGCCACGCATCTCCAAGGCGTCACGGGGCCAACGCCACCCACTCCACTGTGTGGCACAACCCCCAGCAGGCCGTGCTGCTGCCTTGGGGACCCTGGCTCCAGCCCCTGCTGCCCCAGGGAGGGCAGAGTGGGAGCCCTCCACCCCAGCTGTGCCGGACCCTCATGCTGAACCGGCCTCCGGGCTCCCCCAGATGGAGCTGGCGGGGCTGTCCCCGGGAGAGGACCCCACAGGCGCCCGGCTTATGGAGACACCGGTGACCCCGGGCGCCTGGCATCCCGGGGACCCGCGGGACACCCCACTCCCCTCTCCCGCGCTCCCCAAGCCCGGCTGGAATGGCCCCTCCCGGCCGGTCCCGCAAGCCGCGGAGTCCCCGTGCCGCCGCCGCCGCCGCTCCCCGCCGAGTTCGCGCCCCGCGCCCCGCCGCCGGGGTGGGCACCGGGTCCGGGACCCGGCCCCGCGCGCCCCCGCGCAGGGCTCCGCGCACTCACCGGGCCCGCTGGGCTCCTCCTCGCACGAGTACCAGATGCCGGCGTGGAAGCGGCGCAGCAGGAAGCGGTCGTCGCCCGTCTCCCAGCTGTACGGCGCGCCGCCCGGGGGGCCGAGCCCGGCGGCGGCGGCGGGGGCGGCCGTGGCGTTGGCCGTGGCGTTGGCCCCCGAGTTGGGGCACTTGGCGCCCGCGCCGCAGCCGGGCTTGGGGACCCGCTGTGTGCCCTGGCACCAGTGCGTGGTGAGGAAGGCGGTGGTGGCGAAGAGCAGCGCCAGCAGGTTGAGCGCCACGGCCAGGAGCGCTCGGCCGCGCCGGCTCGTCTCCATGCCGCCCGCGCCCGGGCCCGGCGCCGGGGGTCCGCGCGCGAAGTTGCCAGCCGGCGCCCCGCGTCAGTGGCCGCTGCCCGCCGCGCCCCGCGGCTCGGGCGCCGGGGATCGGCGGCGGCGGACTCGGCGCGGGCCCATGGCGTGTGTCCCCCGGGTGGGGGCGCGGCTCGGGGGACGCGGGGCGCGCGGGTGGCGAGGGCGGCGGGCGCGGCGAGGAGCGGACCCGGCGCGCCCGGAGCCCGGAGCGCGAGTGCACCGCGGCCAGGAGCGGCTGGCGCCCGGCAGCGGCCACGGCGCAGGGACGCGCGCCCCTCCGCGGGGAGACACCTGCAGGCGGCCGGCGACACTGTTCCGGAGCCCGCCAGCGGGGAGAGGGGGCGCCCCGCGCCGGGCGGGCGGGGCACTGGCGGGGACGCGGCTGGCGTCTCCCAGAGGGACCCGCGCCCGAGCGAAGGGTCTGGCCAGGCGCAGCCCCAGGGAAAAGCTGGCGGGGACGCGGAGCAGGCGGCTCACCCCAGACCCAGGCCCTGCGGGTGAAAGGGAAGGGCACAGCCTGTTGGGACCCGGGAGGGGATGTGGGCCAGCGGGACCCCACACCACAAATGAGCCCCTCCCCGGACCCAAAGAAGCAGCTGAAGGGTCCGAGCTGAGCAGAGGTGGGACACCCCGGGGGGCAGGCTGCCCCGCCAGCAGGGTCCTAGAGGTTGGAAGCCTTGTCTAACCCTCCCCCCCCACCCCCCCCCCCCCCCCCCCCCCCCCCCCCCCCCCCCCCCCCCCCCCCCCCCCCCCCCCCCCCCCCCCCCCCCCCCCCCCGACCCCGCACCCGCAGCGCCTGGGAACAGCAGCTCCCTTACAAGAACAAAGCAGTCACCTGGACTCCCTGCCTTGGAAGGTCCCCCTCTGTGGTCCAGGCTGGTCCCCAACTCTCTGTATAGCCCAGGCTGGCCTGAAACTCCCAACAGTCCACCTGCCTCCGCCTCCCAAATGCTGGGACTCCAGGTGTGTGCCACCATGCCTGGTCAGTTCTGATGTGGTGCTGAGAAATCGAACCCAGGGCCACTGGGCAATCACTTGAAGTGCCCCAGCCCAGTTTTAGGTAGGACAGATAGATTCCCCACAGCTGAGACCCCGAGCAGTGAGGCCAAGGAAGTCCCATCCAGACTGCTGCGGCCACCAGGCAGGGAGGGCGCCCTTCTGGGGCTGCCCACCTTGGGACCCTCAAGGTTGGAGTAGGGCAGAAGTTTCCCGGCAAACTTATTTTGAAGTCAGGTGCATCTGGGACTTAAAGAGCTGTGTGGCTTTAGTAAGTCACTTGCTATCTCTGAGTCCCAATTTCCATATGACAAAAGGGGACTCATACACCTACACTGGTCTGTTACCATGAGGTCATGCCTGTGATAAGCACTGGACACTGTCACTAATATCGGAACCGAGAGAGCTAGCAAAACTCATACGAACCACGCCAGGATCTCTTGTGCAAACCAGGATTGTCCAACTGTGAGCACCCCCATCCTCTCCTCTGCTTTGAGATGCCCACACTCCCAAACTCCCCCCTCACAGGCCACGGTGCCCGGGTGCCCAGAGTGTGCAATAATTAATTGCACGCTGATTGCCAGGAGCTCATTTGAATTCTGCCCAAGCTGAGAACGAGGGGCGGGCCTCCCAGAACTCAAGGTTAGCGGATCATGAATCGCCTTTCTCCTGCGGGGGGAGCCCAGGCACTCCATCTGCCGAGGCCACTCTGTCCCAGGTAGAGGACAGCACGGTGGGCAGTGTCCCTGGTGGGAACAGGCATAAAGGACACCACAGCTGTCCACCCTGGCTCAGGAGAGCCCTGTGCTGGCCCCAGGAAATGGGCCCTTGACTTTGGAGAGGCAGCCCTGTGTGAGGTGGCGCTGGCCTGGGGGTCCTGCCTGACACAGAAAATACACCCTGGCCAAACAGCTAGGAGGAGCCCAGCAGCACTGTTAAACAGGCATGCAGTGTTTATCAGACAGTGTCATACATGCTGGAAAGCCAGTCCCTCGGCGTGTGCGCGGCAGGCCACTTTGGCCTCGAGGCTGCGGCTGGCATGCACCTGGCGGGACTCAGCGCCCTACAGTCTGGGGACGCATCCGGGGCCTCAGAGCCAGGCAAGCCCAGGCAGATAGGCCTCAGGGGCCATCATTTCTCAAGAAATACTCCAAAGAGCACAGAACACTTGACATTCCCTTCTAGGGCACTGTCCCCTCACTGGGTGGCCATGGTGTGCCCGGCACTGGGCAGAAAGGGGAACACGACCAACAGGAATGACTGGGCAGGGGCTGAGGGTTAGTGGGGAGAAAGCAGGGAGGGACAGGAGGGAGAGCTTTGCAGAAGGTCTCCCCGAGAAGGTGACTTTGGAGCAAAGACTTGAAGGTAGTGTGAGAGAGCTGATTTGCCAGAAAAAGAAAATTCCAGGCAGGGGCAGCCAGCGCAAAAGCCCTGAGGTCAGAGGCTGCCTGGCCCTGTGGGAGATGACCACACAGCCGGGGAGAGAGGTACAGCAGAAGGGAGACAGGGCAGAGGTGATGGGGCAGGGGGACAGTCACGAAGGTGTGTGTCAGCCCATGCCAGGATTCCGATCTACTGAGCAAAGTAGAAGGCTACAGAGAGACTGGGCAGAGAGGGGCCCGTGTAAGTCAGGACGCGAGAGGGCCACTGGCGGGAAGAAGGAGGCAGCAGAGAGCAGCCGGGGATGGTGAGTGGTGCCAGGATGGCGGCCATGGCTCACCCTGTTCTTTGTGGTGCTGGGGCTAGAACCCATGGCCTGCACCACTGAGCTGCATGCCAGCCCTTCTGGAGGCCTGCTGGCAGGGCAGGGCAGCAGGGTCTGCCCACGGAGAGAGCTGGGATGCAGAGACTGAGGCGGAAACGGAGGTGCTGGGTGCTGGAGCGGACACAGATCTTGGGGTGCAGGGAAATTCCAATCTGACTTATTTAGGCTAGGCCTTCTACCTGAGCCGGAGGCCAAGGCCCTGGGGGAGATTTCGCCACTGGGAGGCCACCCCAGGTGTCTGAGTCCCTCATCGAAGTGACGCTGGCACCTGAGCAAGCCCTGTGGGTAGGATGCAATCCCAGGTAAGGACAGAGCTGCAGTGACCTTGGGCACGGCCAGGGACAGGGGTGGGTGAGAAGGTCTTGGCGTAGGAGGCTAGCAATTTAAGCCCCAGACCTTGGGTCCCTCCTCCCAGCCCTTGCTATCTGATCCCACTGGACAGCAACGTCTGCTTTCACACCTGTATTTCCCATGGGCTTGGGGACCCACCCCTCACCCCATTGTCAGCCTGCAGCCCGAATTTGGCCCAGAAGCAGGGGTTTGGGGCCTGGATGGTGCTGGGCCTGCACAGTGCGTTAGATTGTCATGACTAGCCAACACTCAGGCATCGTGAGATTTCACATAAAAATGTACACCTGGTCTTCACTTGCAACCAAATTACTTGCCAACTCCAGGCCTGCGTCTTTGCCTGGCTACATGAGTGCGTGACCCTACGTGGGGACAAACAGGGTCACAGTCCTACAGGGCCCTGCCTGAATTATGGATACCCGTATGGCCACTGAGGGCATTTGAATTTGAACCTGGAAGCAAGGTCTAAAATATTTATGATAAAACCAGTGTCTGGCTGGGCACAGTGGTGCCGGCCTGTAGTCTTAGCACTCTGGGAGGCTGAGGCAGGAGAATTCCAAGAGTGAGTCCAGCCTGGGCCTCTTCGCAGCCCAGCAAGATCCTGCCTCAAGATCAAAACAAAAACAGGCTGGGCAGGTAACTCAGTGTGAAGGCCCCGGCCATATGAAACAAATTTTTAAAAAATAAAACCAATTTCTAATGCTAAAAGTGAGGCCCTGGTTGCCCTCCTGAAGTAAAGCAGGGCTGGGAGGGGCCTGAGGGGGCACTTCGGGGCTGGTGCCACGGATGCGCCCGATCGCGAAAGTTCACAGACAGTTGGGAATGTACATTTCTTCACATTCAACACAATTAACCAGAAAAACTGTCGCTATTAATAATGAATCACGTACTTTTCAGGAAATACGCAGGCGCTTTGAAGGCCCATCCCGTGTGCATTCGGCTTTCCACTTTTCCTTGGGAGCTGGCAGCTACAAAGAGCCCCTCGCCGCCTGGGGCTTCCGAAGTCACTTCCTGTTTTCCAGACCTTCTGCATCCAGCCTGGGAACGCATGGCCTCCGGGCCTCGGGGCCTCCTAATTACAGGCAGCGATTAGCCAATTTCCAATCATCAGGAACGCTTTCAAACACCGACTCCCAAGGTGCCTCAGCCTAATGCCCGCTTTGTTCCTCTGGAGAGACGCCAGCTTGCCTTGTGGGGTGGGCAGAGGCTGGTCCCCAGAGAAGGGAGGGGCTGCCTTACGGGGACGTCCCAGGGGAGACTCTTCAGGGGCGAGCCAGTGGCTGCATTAGGAAGTGATAGGCTGGAACTTGTCATTCTGTCTTTTTTGTTTTTAAGCCCCCCTCACGCCCCGTGCTGGAGCAGGCACCCGGATCCTGGGGTGTTCCAGGCCCGCGCTCTGCCCACCCCCACACCCACTGAGCCCCTGCACCCTGTCATTTGAAACTACCTTAGCCCTTCAGGACCCTTAAGAAAATTCTCTGGGAGTTCCCAGAATGGGACAGCCCAGGCCTTGCCTCACGCACGCTCCTTTCTAGAAGGAAGGCCCCGGGGACAGCAAGAAGTTCCCTAGCTGCAGATGGTGACACACGCAGGGGAGAGAAGGAAGAGGGACACAGAGCGGGCCAGCGGGCGTGGCCAGAGGGGCAGTAGAACTGAACGGAGGGGAGCTAAGGGATGCCCCGGGGGGGGGCGGGGGGGGCGGCAACAAGCTCTGCATTTACATCATGGCTCTGCCGCCACCTGCGCCGCACGCCATCCTCTCACAAGTTCCTCTCTCGGCCTCGCGGGTCACCAGCCCGCGCTGAGTGTCCCACACGCATCTCAGGCTCGCTCCACCCTCAACAGGTTTAGGTTTAGGGGGGCTTTTTTCCACGCGAGGAAACTGAGAGCTCGCAGGGTGGGGAGATGGGGGTGTGGCATCCTGGAAAGGTGACAGGCTCTCGCTGAGGTCGTGCAAAGCAAAGAATCTTCTCTGGGCCGTGAGAAGGGACCCGGAGCCCAGGTAGGCCCAATTCCCCCCACGCATGCGCTCTAGGACATGAGCGCTGGCCCCGACTCCGGTGTCGGGGGCCTAGGTCGTCGTGGTCTGTAAACGCTGATTGGCACCGAATGCCTGATCGGCTCACTTGAATTTTCATGGAATTCTACCCAGATCCGTGATACAACCAGGTCTCATTGGGAAACTGAGGCTCAAAATGTGAAAGGGCAAATTCAAAGCCTGGGGCCACCCTAGTCCCCTGGACCTCTGTGATCTCCACTGCCTCCAGACACACCCTCACAGTTTGTCCCCGAGGAGGGACAGCGAGAAAGGTCAGGGGGGGAGAGGCCGGGAGGGCACTTTCCCCACCGCCCGCTTCGGGTGTTTTTCTGTGATCTTAGAGGCTGTCTTTTACTTCCCTCTGCTGCCCTCTAGTGTCCAGAAGCTGAGCTGTCAGCCGTGGGCGCCAGGACCCGAGTCCCTTCCGCTCCTCCAGAGCTGGAACAGGGACCCAGACTCCTTAAGGGCAGAGGGACCCGGATTCAATGAGGGCAGAGGTCCTCAGCTGGGCAGAACTAGCTCCGCAGGGCAGAGTGGTGCACAGATGTGCTATGAACAACACAAAACCTGGGGATTTGCAAAGGAGAATGGAAAGATTAAATAACTGCTTTTTTTAATTTACAGCAATCTTTTCGTTTGTCATTTAAGCATACTTTTTTTTGCTGGTTGGGTATTTTCTTTTTACCTTCTGAAAACGATGAGGTCAGGCTGGGGCATGGCTCAGTAGTGACAGTGCTGGGCTAGCATGCACAAGGCCCTGAGTTCAGTCCCTCGCCACCACCAGAAACTCGGCCAGACTTGGCGGCACACACCTATAATCCCGGCATTTGGGAAGCTGAAACAGGAAGGTCACCATGTGTTCCAGGCCAGCCTGGGCTAGCTACATGGTGAGTTCAGGACCAGCCTGCACTTCAGAGTGAGACCTTGTCTTAAATTTTTTTTTGAATTTTTATTATGTGTCATGGCCATCTGGAGGGCAGTTTCCATACTTGTTCCTAGCAGATTAGTTAGAGCCAAGTCCAACACCCCTCAAAGATTTGTGAACCCAAAAGGAAGAAGTGCTTCAGGGCTGGGCTTTCTACAATAATTATCGATGCCCCTATTTTAACCCTACTCACCAGATAGGGAACTATTTTGGGTAGAATTTGGCTCATTTACATCCATCTTACCTGCTACCCACCAACCACTCTGCCAAACTAGAGTGCATACGTTTAGCAAACTGAAAACTCTTCTGAAGTTTTCCTTTGGAAATTTTTGAAAGTGGTGGGGCGTCCCTGTTTTCCAGTTCTTCAAGTGTACAGGGTTGGAGAACTTTTTATAAGGAAACATAATTTCATTGCTTTGGGCAAAAAATAAAGGAAGAAAAAGCTCATAACAGTGGAAACATTTCCAAACATCTGCTTTTTAAAATTCTCCTTCTGAGACATGAATTTCTCTCAAAAGGCAATTTTATTCTTGCTGTACTCTGGATCTTAAATGTCCCCCTAAAGCTCCACGCGTCAGAGCAGTGGCCCCTAACGTTTTGACCCCAGGGACCAGTTTAGTTGGAGCCCACGCTCCCAAGGACGACGGGGGAGGGTGCGGCAAAGCCCCGCCTTCCCTCCCATCGCCACTGTGAGCCAAAGTGAACAAGTTCATTGTCAGGTATTTGTTATAGCGCTGGAAAATTAACACAAGTCTTGTTCCTTGGTTAAAAGTCCACAGCCTCTCGAGGGAGCAGATTAGTTGCTGTGTTTGTGAGGGATCAAAGGCTAATGGTGATGGGTCACCCCAGGAGAGGGGGCAAATTGGGCACTTGGTTGTTCTTTTTCTTAAAGGAAAAATATGAAACGGGCTCCTCGCGTCATAGCAAAGAGCCATCAAAGAGCCTTCTGTGGGAAGGTCTTGTTTTCGGCAGTACGATTATAAATAATCAAACTAGGCCAAAGGTGTCACCCAGGGGTGGAGCACATGCTCAGCTCATGCTCTAGCACAAGGCCCTTGGTTTGACCCCCAGCATCAAAAAAGACAATAATAATGATTATGATAATTTAAAAAGTGTAACAGTAGGAAGTGTAACTCCACGTGAGGTTCTGCTATAAAATATTCACATTTTAACTCGTTAACAGCCACAGCCACCGTAGGATACAGGTGCGATTCTAGCTCTCTCACAGGCAAGGAACTGGGTCATGGAAGGGACAGGACTCAGAAAGTTCAGCTGGGAAGGTTTCTATTGGCTCGTGGGTTTGGAGGCCCTGGTTGAGTCTATGGTGAGGCAAAACATTATGCAGGCCTGGGCAGTGAGCAAGATCCCTGCAGAGAAAGGGAGCAAGAGGGAAGGCCTGGGGCTCCACAGCCCACTCGAGGTCAAACTCCAATGACTTAAAGACCTCCCACGAAGCCCCACCTCTCCGAGGTTCCGCCACCTCCCCTCCACACCATGAGCTAGGGACTAACAACTCTCCAACACAGTGGTCCCCAACCCTGGATCTGGGACAGGTAAGTTGCTAGCAGCTCATGCCCAGCCCAGTTTTTTCTTTAACTTTGAGACAGGGCCTCAGTAAATCCCTGAACTATTATTCAACTTGTGAACTCAAACTTGCAGTCTTCCTGCCTCAGCCTCCCAAAGTGCTGGGATTACAAGCCTGCGTCATCACACCCAGATATGTTAGAAGGTGTTGATCCAATAGTCTACAAAATTAGAAAGGTGTCTCCTTGAGACAGATGAAGTCACAGAAGCCTGGAGACACAGGATTAGGAGGTGAGGGGGGTGCGGGCACTGGCTGGCGCCCCTCCTGGCTGAGAATGTTATGATGGGGCGTGGCTCCGTGGTAGAGCGTTGGCCCAGCATGCAAGAGGCCTGGGTTATGCGGAGAGCAGTGGAAAGTTTAATTAGGGAAAACAAAGCAACCCCGGGGGGTGGTAGCAGGGGGAGGTACCTTTGGAAGGAGTCCCGTATCCTGCATCTTCCTCCCCGGCTCTACTCCTGCTTCCCGGCTGCCACGGGGTGGGCAGCTTTGCTATGCCCTCACACCATGGTGTTTACAGACAAGCACGTAGGGCAGGTTGGGGGCAGTTTAGCTGGCATATGGGTCAGGGGTTGGACAGAAGAGGATGAAATGGAGTTGCCTGATAGGCTGGGAGAGCAGGTAGGCAGGCTATGGTTAGGCGAGACAGGTCCCCACTGGGGGTCAGGGATGTTGTCAGCTGCTGAGGTCAGCAATGTTGTGAGTCAGGGCCGGGGAAGTCAGGTTACCAGGCCACCTCCGGAAGAAGGGGGGAGCTGGCTCTAAGCGAAGGTCATACACAGAGAGCTAGGTTTTCGGTTACTTACTTGTTCCTGGAACAGAATACCAGATATCCACTGTTTAAGGGAGGAGAGATTTATTTTAGCTCATGTTTTTAGAAGGTCTCGATCCACTCACGGGTGGCCAGCAAGGCTGCATGGAAGCAGATGGTCAAGGCCAGCCAAGGAAGGCTGTTCGCCATGGCAGGCAGGAAGCAGAGGCAGGAAGGGCGGAGCCAGCATCCACCTGTCCCAGTCCTGCCCCAGTGATCCGCGCCGTAGGCATTCCGCAACATCCAGATACCTGAGGCTTGCGGGGGACACTGCGGACCCAAGCTGCGCACTGTGTGGGAGTGGCTGAGCCACGGGGCTGGGGAGCCACCACGGGACCCCACAGCTGCGGCAGGCGGGGCAACTTGGCGACTTAGCGAAGCTCTGTGACAACGTAAACATTTAAAAAAGGGGCTTGGAATGCAAGTCAGGGAAAAGACCCTGGGTTCTACCCTTAAATAAAAATAAACAAATAAATAACCACGCTCATGTCAAGAGGGGTACTCTTGGAGGCGGGCCGGGCGAGGCTGGGATTGCATTTCTCCCACACTAAATTGAGTCATGAAAGTTTTATTAAGGGATAGAGTTTGTCAGTGCCAAGAAAACAAGGCAATTCTGGGCGGCTCATGAACAGCACATCCTCCTCTGGCACAGTCACCGATTCTGATGGAATCGTGGAAGGACAAGGGGGGTCGGGGGAGGGGGGCTCGGGGGAGGGGGGCCCGGTCCGTGAGCACACGCCAAGTGCCCCGGGGGCCACACCCATCCCCCAAGTCTCCTCCACGGCAAACACGAGTGACAGCTCCCCGCGTCAGACATGGGGTGGGGTGCCCCGTCACCTCGTCAGCAACCAAGAAGAGGGTCCCACGTGGCTTTGGCCCTCCAGGCATCTGAACATCGCCTTCCTGGTCCTAGAACTGCAGGGGACAGAGACCACTATTCCTCCGTGCTGGGAGGTGGGAGGAGCAGCCCAGTGAGGTCGACTAGATGGCCCGGGTGGGCTGAGCCAGTTCAGATGGTTGCTGGGTGATAGTTAGGACCGACATTTGTTCCGCAGGTGTGGACTGCCAGCTGTGGGATGGCGTCCAGAGGCTTACAGCCCAAGTCCCCAACCTGTTTGGCATCGGGAACCAGCTCCGCGGAAGATAATGTATTCGTGGACTAGGATGGAGCTGGGGTGGCACCAGCACCGTCGCTTCAGCAGGCATTAGATTCTCCTAAGGATCCTTAGGTCCCTCACGGACACAGTCCACGGCAGGGGCCTCAGTCCTGTGAGCATCTCACATCACTGCTGGTCTGACAGAATGCAGAGCTCAGGCAGTAATGTGAGTGTTGGGGAGCGGCTGCAAACACAGATGGAGCTCACACGTCGCCCCCGCAAACGCTGCTGTGCTCCTTGGTTCCCCGCAGGTCACATGTGTCTGCCTGTGGCCCAGGGGACAGAGGCCCAGGTTTTGGTATTATAGTGTTCCAGTTCGGATCTCCCAGAAGCTTGGGTGGATGTTTGGATGATCCAGAGATATAACACGCTGGTAGGAGCTGGGGCACACCAGCAGGGGAGACCACCGAGGGTGGGGTCCAGAAGGATGTGCCTGCCCCAGCTGCCCCCCGACCCTGACCGTCCCTCCTGCAGCGCCATGAGCAGCTGGCACCTCCAGATCCTTCCACCACGCCAGCATTGCCAGCCGGCCATGGATGGGCTGAGACCACTGAGGTGGAAAGCAAACCTTTCCTGCTTCCAAATGTGAGCGTCGGGTATTGCGTCCCAGCAACGAGAAAGTGAGTGAAACACGGACGAATCACACCATAACCATGGCCATACTATTGCCATCGTTCCCAAGAGGAGAGCCAGCAGTGCTGCCAGTGTCTTCTTTAACGCCTGCTGCAGTACTACACGTGTTACAACAGGGGTCCCCAAGGCCGGGGGCCACGGACCGGGCCTCCGGGACACCTGAGCAGAAAGCACACAGCACGCAAAATCCCGCCTGCTGTCAGCACGCTCCTATCAGGATCCAATGCCGCTGCTGATTGACAGGAGGCAGAGCTTCGCTTCCGGCCCCACTTCCTGAGGCTGCGCTGCTCACCTTTTCAAAGCTACCTCCAACAAACCGCTGCATAACCTCCCTGCCCTTGGGAGAGTGGTCTTCGTCTAAACCGGTCCCTGATGTCAAAAAGGTTGGGGGCCACCGTGTTACCACACCACTATGGTTTGAACCTCGAATGTCCCCAAAGGCCCAGGTGCTGAAAGTCCTGGTCTTCGGATTGGTGTTACTGGGAAGTGGTGGGACCTTTAAGAGGTGGAGCTTAGAGGAGGCCGGAGGTCACGTGGGGGTGTCCTTACAGAGACACTGAGACACCCTCTTTCACTTCCTAGCCACCACGAAGTGTGGATTCTCCCTGCTGCCCGCTCCCCACCACAATGGGCCGCCTCACCCCAGGCCCAAGGTTACGGAGACACCTGGCCACTCCTGTGAACCAAAACAAGCCTTTCTTCTTTTTGAGTCGATTGTTTCACGTATTTTATTATAGTTATGGAAGACAGATAACACCACTGTGGTTACCATTCGTATCCTGAAACATCACTGTTTGCCAGCATGTGCTATTGTCAGAATGTTTTTACTGTGTGAGGATGAGCTTAACCTCCTCACTCCATGCATTCGCACTCTGGTCTCTAGCTGAGGTCTCTAGAGTAACACTCTTGTGAAAGGGGCGAGCTAGGAGCAGATTCCAAATCTGGTTTGGGGCCACAGTCTGCTGAAGGGAGACCCCTTGTGCCTCCTGCCCTCCCCCTAGTTTTGGGGACACATACAGCCACCACTTGGAAGATAGCCATGGGGTCCCCCACACCCAGCTTGGCCTTCTCCTAGCTGTAGGCTGTTGGTCTGGTGACATAAGCCCTTTGAACTATTAATATGTGTATGACACACGTAATCATTACCTTTCAACATGTGGAAATCCTGGCATAGTTTATTAACGTTTGAATTTTGAGCTAAGATTTTAATTTTTTGTGTGTATATGATGTTGGAGATCAAACTCACGGCCTCGTGCATGCTAAGCACACACGCTACCACTAAACCATTGATCCCAACTCTCCAAGATTTTAAGGTCAAAAGATTTCACACAAACAGCTGGATTCTCCAGAATTAGGAAGTATCTAAAAATACACCAGCACTGAGCTTTCAGTGCTACATCCTGAAGAGTTGGCTGGAGCTGGGAAATGGTTTCAGATAGATGGTCCCCTCACTTTGCCATAGTCGCCACCATGCCCTACTGTTACTTCAGACCTATTTTGTTCATTTCCGTTCCCAACATAATCCTAGAACCATTGGAGCTTGCCACCATTGTGTTAGAATTTTGGTCCACTGTCCTCCACAGCTGCACACAGCTCCTTATCAGTAAATCTATACCTCATTACATCTGGTTCTGCACAGGAAGTGAGCGTGGGTCCCTGTGTCCCCTCCGGTGCTTCAACTCCGTGGCACTGAGCAGTACTGAAGAGTGGGGAGCAACCTCCCCAGCCAAGCACCTGCGGCCCCTGCTTGTCTGGGACCCAGGGTAAGATTGTCTTAAAACAGCTCACAGGCCCCAGCACCCATGCCCAGTCGAATTCTCAAGGAGCATCATTTGCAAATGGCTCATCTCTGTCTCTGAGCTAGCTAGCCATCCAGCGGCCACCTCTAATGAGTCTCCAACCTTTCAGCAAACACTACTGCAGCATCTGCTCCCGGAGGGAGAACTGTGGCCCACGGGCCACGCACCGCCCACCCCACCTTTTTGCTCATCCCACAAGCTAAGAATGGCTTTTACATTTTTAAATGGCTGGAAAAAAAAGCAATATAAGAATTCTATTTTGTGTCACATGAAAACTATATGAAATTCAAATTTCAGTACCCATACATTAAGTATTATGGGAACACAGCCACGTCGTGTCATTTGTGGTGTGTTGATGCTCCTGAGGCGCAGTCGGGCAGTTGGCACAGAGTCACGTGGCCTGCAAAGCCAGGCATTTGGATGCAGAGCTGACCCTTTGCAGAAAAGATTGCTGTCCCAGCTCTGCCACGTGCCAGGGCCTCTCCTGGGTGTGGGGGCACAGTGGGTCCTAGGTTGTTTGAGCTATCATAACAAGCTGACACCTACACGGTGCTTAGAACATCAGGACCGGATTCCGTGACACTTCTGGAGGCCACGCGTTACAAGTCAACGTCACAGTCAGAGGCCACCCTTCCCACAGAGGCAAGAATGCTTCCCTACGTTGGCATTCCTGAGGTGGCATCGCTCCAGCCTCTGCCTCCACATTCTATGTGTCCTCCCTCGGTATGTCTCTGGTAAGGTCACTTGTCACCAAATCTGGGGATTGCTAGATAATCCAGCATGACCTCATCTACAGATTCATATTTTCATCTGGAAAGTGGATATATCTTTTGGGAAGAGAGTGACCTTTCAACCTGCTCCACATGGTTTCTAGAAGATTCCATTCTTTTGAAGGAAGACACGACAATCTCTCCGCTACAGTTTGCATCTGAAATAACCCTCTCAAAAAAAAAAAAAAAAGAAGGTCTGGATGGTAGCAGTTTGGCCTGTAGTTGATGGCACTGTTGGGAGATGGGAGGACCTTTAAGAGGTAGGGCCTGGTGGGAGGAAGTTGGATTGTTGGAGGTTTGACCTTGGAACCCTGGCTTGTTTCTTTCTTGCTTCCTGGCCTCGTGAGGTGAATCAGCCTCCTCTGTCACACACTCCTGCCACGATGCCCAGCACCACTGTCGGCTCAAAGCAACAGAGCCAGGCAACCTACCAAGGACTGAATCCTGTGAGCCAAATAAACCTTTCATCCTTATAGTCTGTGTCTCTTGGGCAATTTGTCACAGTAATGGAAAACTGACTGGCACGTCTACCACTCAAAATATGTAAATAACAGGCCAGGGGCTCACAAGAGCTAGGAAGAAAACAAAATCAGGGCAAGGAGGATGGAGAAGTGGATGCTACCTGCATCGCCCTGAGCAGAGGCCAGGGGAGAGAGGGAGGGAGGTGAGCCATGTGGAGGGAGGATGGAGCCGCTGGTGTGGAGCAGCAGGTGGGAACAGACAACCAGTGAGGAACCCAATGTGCAAGACGTGGGGGTTTGTGGCACAGCAAGCAGGCCCATGGGGGCTGGAGGGGGATGAGGTGCAGGGAGATGCCAGGAGCTGCCCTCTCGGCTACTGCAGGTGTAGGAGCTTCTGTGTTCCAGCTCTGTCACCGTGCAATGAGCAGGTACATCCTGCTAGAGTCCTTGCTTCAAATCTGCGCTGGTCACAGATGCTCTCACTCCATGCCCTCAACCACCAAGCTTTAAACTTTAGCAATAATTGGAAACCCACAGCATACAAAAGCGTATCCCCACACCCAGCAGGTCCAGATTGGGGCTGCCTTCCTAGGAAGGGTCTCAGCCCTTCCTTTCAGCAGGCTTGTTGGGGCTTCCAAGCCCGCTCATCCCAGACCCAGGCAGCTTAGAAGCCCCCTGGCCCCTTCAGCCCACACGGGGCAGTGGGCAGGATGAGGGCTCAGAGGGGTATGCTAGCGCTCGCTGGCTTGGTGAGACTTACACGCAACGTTTTTTTCCCTTCCATACAAAGGATCAAACCCAAGGACACTCTACCACTGAGCTACATCCCCAGCCCTTTTCATTTTTTGGGACAGGGTCTCACTAAGTTACACAGGCTGACCCTGAACTCGTAATCTTCCTGCCTCAGCCTTTTTCCTTACTACATACATTCTTTCCCTCTGTACTGGGCATTGAACCCAGGGCCTTCACACCAACCTACACCTGCAGCCCTTTGTTACTGATTATTTTGAGACTATATCTTACTAAGACGGCCAAGCAGGGTTAGAACTTGCTATCTTCCTGCCTCAGTTTCCTGAGTGCTGGTGCCACCCCATGGGGCCAGCGTATAGTAGTTTTACCAAATACCTGCTGGACGGTCAATGGTGGGGCCATGTTCTAAGATAACTGGCCCCTTGGAAATCAGAGAGAATATTCATCAGCTCCTTGAGTGCCACCAAGGGCTCCAGCTGCCACAGAAGCCACATCTGGTCTGCAGTCTGACAGGCTTGGTTGCTGTGTGGGCCACACAACCCACACCCCCTTTCCATGTTTCTGGTCCAGAAAGCCCACCTGGAGGTTCTCCAATGAAGCAGTAGATCTCTAGAAATAGCTCTGTGGTCCTCGACCCTGGGGCTGCTAGCCCAGCTCTGGGGCCTCCTCTCCAAATGACTTCATTTAAGTCACCCTGAGTTCGAAGTATTTTGATATGACTATCAACATAAATGTAAGTCACCTTCTGGAGGAAAAAATGTTTTTATCTCTCTTCTCCAATACTTAACACAGGTCACTTCTGGGACCACAATGTGTGGGAATTTCACAACCATCAACCAGTCCTCCTGTGGACACCCTCTGCGCATCCTAGCATTCAAAGCAACACTGGCACTAGTACCCAGGAGGGAGCATCCAGCCCCACAGCTATGTTTCAGATCTCACAAGTTAGGCTTCCAACCAACTGGTGATAAACTGACTGACAGGTACTATGACCCTGTATTAATTGCTGTCCCACGGCTGGGACTAAGTCCCCAACACCTGAACCTTAAGGGAAGAGGGGTTTATTTTGGCTCATGGTTTTCAGAGGGTTCAGTCCATGACAATGTGCCCGACTATCTCGGGAGGACAGCTCCAGACCTCCTGTGTGGGTCGAGACTGGTCCCAGGTTATTTCCCTCCACGGTCCACAGAAACCACTCTACCTGCCTCGCCCCAATCCAAGGCTTTGGGTGAAACCACCAGAACACAGCTGGGGTCTCTGGGGGCCATGAGACCCTAGGCAGCTGCATGTGCTCAGGCACAGCAGGACCTGCCTTCCGACTGAAGGTCGGGGTATGTGGACAGGCCGCTACGCACCAGAAGGGCCCCAGAGGCCACCACTGAGATGTCACTGAATAGCTTCGAAGGCCTTACTTTCTTTTTATCTGCAAAGAATGTGTATTATTTCCACACAAAGGGAGGGGGTGCTACGAAAACCCTCCGATTGTCTAAAAGGCTGCCTGTGTCAGGCCTGCGGAAGTTCCATTTAAAACCGATTTTCCAACCCCAGATGCCTGACCCCGTGAGAGCTGCTGCCACCCTCCAAGCCCACACTGCAGCCCAGGCCTACTATGCCCGCTCACGACCCTGCCGCCCCGCCAGCTCCAAAGGGCCCCGAGCCAATTAATTAACAGGCTCTTAAAAGATGTTTCCCAGTGATGTGTAAGGAGAGAACGGAAGAGAGTCCTTGAGCTGCAGAACCCTCCAATGAAGAGCCTGCTCTTGAGCGCCGTCCCCCGAGGAGCCCTGCGAACTGGGACCAGGGCCTTGCGCACCGGCAAGGAGGTGGCTCCCTCACGCTGAGGATCAGTCGGGGCATCTCAGCGCGACACCAACCTACTCCCCGTGGGGGAAAGTCTATTTGAAGAAATCTGACAAATCCTCACACATGGAACTTTCTGGGGGTGCCTGCTCCCAGCCAAACCCTATGCGAGTTCTGGGGTTACAGCTCTGCCTTCGGGCTCTGTAGGGATGGGGACTCGGGCAGCATGACAAGAGGAGGCACAGGTACTGGCGAGAGTGCAGAGGAAGACCTGAGAAGCTGGCGGTGGTGGCTCTGCCATGCAGGGAGGGGGACAGGCCACTCAGGCCAGTCAGGAGGAGCCCAGGAAGGGGCCAGCCATGGCCAAGAGCAGTCTCAACATGAGCCAAGGTGAGTGTGTTCACACAAACGCTGCCCGTGTAGAACACACGCTGGTCCCGGAGCTCGTGACGCTCCGGGCTGTGTTCTGAGTGGACAGGTCTCCATTTGCTCATCGCTGATGACACGCCCAGGTACTTCCCTTTCCATGACTCGGGAGACAGAAGTCCCAGCACGCCTGCTGTCCCAGCATGACCACTGGAACTTTCTCTTTTTACTCAGCATATCCTAATTGGGGGGGGGGGGGGGAATACCAGCCACACTGCCAGTCACCCCACCAAGCTCTGTGATGACACACAATGCCTCTGCTCAGCTCAAGCCTGAGAGCTGCTGTCACCTTATTTCTTCACCCTCTCCTTGAGACCCAGCTGTCCACTACGGAGTTTCTCCACATGTTCCAGGGTGCTGCCTACATGACTATCACCTATGATGACTTCCCTAGTCCTCAGCACCCCCAGGGAGCCCTTGGGCCCTGACCTCGTTACAGTGCTCAGCACCCATATCTACAACAATCTGCATCCCGTCTGTCTCCCACTGTTCGGTAAGTCCCAGGGGGAGGGACAGGATGCACTGGATTCAACTGCAATCTGTCATGTGGCTTGCAGGAAAATTTGACAAACAGCGTGTGTTAAATTAACAAGGGGCCATCAATCATGGCTCTTCTGGCAAGGCCCAAGGAGCCAGTGAGAAGTGTCCACATCCATCCTCTCCTTGGCCTTAGCTGCCCTGCATGTGACGTGTGGGGAGGACACTGGGATAGGGAGATGCTCTGCAGTGCTCGGGAAATCTGGGAGATCGGGAGTTCTGAGTCTCCAAGATCCGTAAACTAAGGACTTAGTCACATGACTGACAAGTGAAAATGCATTTGGCCCAATAATCCCACCCATCAGAAGTTAACTACCAAAACAAAGAGCCGAGTACAGAGATGTAGGCACACAGATGGTCACTGCAGCACCACTGGCCCTGAAGAATTAGGAAGGACATAGCATATGACAAAATGCCATTAACAAGTATGTTTTTGTAGAATATTCGGTAATATGAGGAAACGGTCGCAACAAATTAGATTCTACACTTGACCTTAGCCAGAAGGCCAAGAAACAATACGGTAAGTTAAATGTTTAAGACAGACTCCAAATCATAAAAAGGAAAAAGCAAAATGATACGTCTGTACATGGATAGGAAAGTAAGGATAGAAATACACCAAATATTCATGGTCATTTCCTCCAGGTAGCAGGACTAGATGACTTTGTTTTAAAAGAGTTTTCTGCATATTTCACACATTTTACCACCAACAGGTAATAGAAGAAAAATAAGTGCCGTAAAGAAAAATAAAAGCAATATTCACCTTTGCATTGCATGGGGTGGGCTACGCAGGGAAGGCGCTGGAATGCAGAGGGTAAGTTTCTGCAGTTTTCTTTCCAAGACCAGCAACAGTGCCTCTGGTGACGTGAATGACATGTATCAGAAGACAGGCAGGACACAAGTCCAGCTGCAGACAGGACGTCCTTTTGGGAGTCACTGGCACCCTACCAAGGGCACTGAGGCAGCAGGGAGAACAGTACCCCTGGGTACGAAGCCCCTGCCATCATCTGTCCTGACCCAAGTCTGACCGAAAGGCTTACACTGTCCATCTCTGTCCACTCATCCCTGTCCTTAGAACTCAAAAGAATTTCCAGGTTTCTCTGAGCATAAAGGTACATAGCCTATAAGATGACCCAAACCGGAGACCTAGCCAAGCTTCCCTGGAGAGAACCCCCTTCTGCAAATCCCCGGCCTCTGCGTGCCCAGGGCCAGGACCTGGGAGCTGCCATGACCCCCAGAACTAGGCCAGGCCTAGCAGTGTTGGGACAAAAACCTTCATTCCAGCTGTCCTTCCTTCCCTACCTTGCCTCTATGACCCAAGTCCTGCCTATGTTCCTGTCCCAGGATGGAGCTCACAGGTGACAAGTGCCATCCCCTGGCCGCTCTGCCTCCAGCCTACAGAAAGCCCTCATCCATCTCAGCAAAGACAGCTCCCAGCAGGCAAGTGATGCAGTATTTATAGACAGGAATAATCGGATTCTAATTTCTTTCTGCAGAAGAGCAATTAGCGTTTCAAACCCCTCCTTCTGGAACTCTAAGAAGAGCAGGCTCCAGATGACAGAGCAAGGCAAGGGGTGCGTGAATAAGCTGGCCAGCGCCCTGCAAAGCCATTATCACAAATGTCCCCAAAGGCAAGTCATCAGTCCACAACACCGCTCTCCCGCATCTACGCAGCCAGTGCCCAGGCCCTAGCCCTTGTCCGGAACCACACTCTGACTTCAAGTGAGCCAGGGATATTCCCCATAAGAATCCATCCCAGCCCTGCCTGTCCAGTCACCACGACAACTTCATGCCAGGCCTGCACACCCTGGACACCTCCGGGAACCGGAGTCCCACCTGCACCTGGCTCTCACGCAGCCCTTTCCCACCCGTCTCTTTCCTTCTCTCTAACCTCTGTTCTCAGCGGAATTCATCCAGAGACCTCAACCTCCCAGCTATTTTTCAAGCAAGACTTCAGTCTCTGAGGGACTTTCTGACTGGGCATCTTGGGCAGTTAGGGACGGGCGGAGCAGGAGTCCAGGCTTGCCACAGGAAGGAGGAGGGCTGGGGATAGCACCTGAGCTCTGGCACCTGTGCACATACCTCCACCACAGGGTCCCTGTCCCAGAGACCAGATCCCTAGCTAATTTGAACACAAAGAATAGGAACCTTGTGTTCTCCCATGGCTTAAAGGAGATGTTATCTAGAGCACAGCAGGGCACAGTCAGCCCACATAAGCCTGCCTCCTCTGATGCACTTTCCCAGGCCCGAACCCGGCCCTGGATCCTGGGCGCCTCCCTCCGCTCTTGCCAGCTCATTCTCCCTAGGGTGACTCCCACACCCGGACCCTGGCCTTAAGCAGACTCTATGTAGAAAGCATCCTCTAACCAGTCTTTATATAACAACAATGTAAGCATTTTATTTCTCATTAAGCTTTTAGTTTCTAGTATCACAATGGAATGATGAGAAAACAAGAACAAAAACACGAGTCTTTGCAAATCTCTGACAAAGCAGAGACTTCAAGGCCATTGGAGGGGAGGGGACGCTCGGCAGAAACGGTCCCGACATCACATCTGTCGTCATGTGTCTCTCCTGACCACTGGGCCAGGAGGTGGGAAGGTGGAATGGTGAGAAGGTGGCACTGCTGTAAGCGGTCCTTGGCGATCCTGCCCATGACCGGCTTGCACATGATCTGTACGGATAGCCCACAGACTGCCCGGTGCCTTCCTGGTACCGGCCATGGCACTCTGCCAACTCCGAATGTGCTCTGGGAACCCCGGCCAGTGCTACTTTGGACCCTGGAGCAGTTCGCCGGGCGGTGGCAGGAGAGGGCAGAGGGAGAGGAGCAGAGGCAGGCTGCGCTGCTCAGGACCGAGACTCCAGGCAGCGGCCGTGCGTGGCCTGAAGACACTGGCAGTAGGACGCGGGCAGGGCCGCACAGCAGCCTGTCTTCAGCAGCAGGCCTAGAGCTTCACAGTGCCGGGGGGCAGGCTGTCGTTGCAGAGTCTGTAGTAGCGCAGGTCGTTGACCAGTCTGTGCACATTCTGGGTGAACGAGGGCAAGTCCTGGAAGGAAGGTAAGGGCACAGCTAGAGCCGGGCCCGGCAGGCCCCGTCCCCCCATACCGTAGGTTACTGCCTGCCAGAGCCCCACAACAACGGCACGCCGAAGACCCCACCCCAGGCTACACAGGCAGGGGCAGGGAGTCCAGCCTGGGGTCCACCTGCCTTCCACCTATCCTTTCACCATGGCCGACTGAGGTGATGGCACCGACACCCTGCAATGTCTGCAGAATCCTTCCCACATGGGGCCCAGGCTGCCCCAACCAATCAGGAGTATCACAGGTGTCAAAGTGCAGAAGCTGCCCTCTGCTCTGCTCCTCAGCTGGGCGCAGCATGGACCACGGAAAGCACCCGTGTGAGGTGAGGGAGCCCATATTACCATGACCCACTGGGAGACCTTCATCTCTGTTATGGTATTATAGGAAGATGCCACGGATGTTCCCATGAGGAGCATACACAAAGCCCTGTCACTGAATAAGCTGGCTCCCTCCCGTGGCTGGTGGTGCCAAAGTGACACCTTCTCCAAACCTAGGTGCCCAGCCCAGGCTCAGAAAGCAGCGGAAGGCACTTCCAGCTATCCTCTACCACCTGCTCACCGCTACTCCTCATCTAGCCCTCAGCTCACAGCCTCCACCAAAGAAGCTGCTGCAAGACTCACGGCCCTGGCCCCAGCAGGCCAGATGGATACCTCTGCGGAGCCCCAGGCATCCTTGGCTTAGCATGCGAGCCCTGGAGCCGAACACCCAGCTGGAATCCTGTTCCCTGACTCCCCTTCTAGCCCAGTAACTGCCAGCCGCTTGCTGACCATCTGAGCCTGCGTCAACCAGGAAATGCAGTGAAGAGCAGCACTTGCACCTCAGAAGGCTGCTGACGGCTTCACCAAGCCAGGGCATGGACACTGCTTTGTGTGGAACGGCCCACAGGGGGAGCTGTGTCACTCATCTCCGCAGCAATCAGCTGTAAGGCAGGAGCTGGGGCCCGAACACCAGGCTGTGGGCCTGAGAGGTAGATGGCCCCAACACACAACACAAAGAGAAGGAACGAACTTCTAACCTCTATTAAATGGGACTCCTTTACCTCATCCTCAGGAAACCAAGAAACCCAGGGATGTCCTTACAGTGGCTTTCAAACACCAAATCAGAGTTTCTTAGGGGAACACAGGAGTCCATCTCCCCATCTTTAGTAAGGATCCTGGGGCCTTCTGATGTATAATTTGGCGGATACCCTCACTATTAGAAAGTGATCTCTAACTATTAGGATTTGGGTTCCAGGAAAAGGAAGAAAAAAATACTAATGTGGCTGAAGTGAACATCAAATTCAGGAGAGAACAAGACAGATCCCAAGGAAAGATAGATTCCAAGACAAAATAAAATAGGGTCTGAGAAAAAAACTTTCCCAATACATACACAAGTAAGAGAAGCAGGAAGCTGCATCTGCCCTATCAGGAGCAAGACAAAACCTGAACCAGCAGGGGAGCTCTGAAAGGCTCCAAGTAGATTAGTCAAGAACCCCTTGAAAGGCAAAACTTGTTGTCCATTCCTGGAATTCCAACACTCTGGGAAGCTGAAGCAGGACAATCACCAGTTTAAGCCCAGCACAGGCAATTAGTTAAGACCCTGTCTCAAAATAAAAAACTTAAAAAGACCCAGGGATGTAGCTCAGCGAGAAGGCCCTGGGTTCAATACCCTATATGCACCTCTGCCCCAAGAAGAAAAAAAGAAAACTGTAACAACACGAGAGAGCCTGAATTTATTCTCTTAATGTCACCACGTCTGAGGAGGTCAAGAAGGAACACTACTTGATCCAGGGAAAAAGTACCAATAAAAGTCTACTGGGCAAAGGGCACAGACTTGAGTATGTGGTACAGAAAGGTGGTAACCAAGCTCCCAGGAAGGAAGCTCCAGGACGGGAGAAGCCGAGTCCTGCAGGCTCCCAACATCCCAGCGGTGAAGGGAGCACATGTACCCAGAGCCATCAGCCCCCTAGGTCCGCCCGATGAGGTGCCACACACAGGCAGGGATGCCCACCTGACCTTCTATAGGTGGCAGTAGGACAGAGGGTCAGTACCATAAGGGCTCCTCCCGGGACCTGTGCTGGCCTGATTTCAGAATGAGCAGAGCCCCGGGGCTGCCAACCCAGGGACCACCATCTCTAACCCCGGGTTCCAGAGCTGCACCTATCTTCTTAGACCATCTGGAAGTTTGGGCGAAAGGGTAACAAATGCGGCTGTGATGACACTTAACAGCGTTGGGCCTATGGGGGACTCATCATGCATGGGGGAACCTCTGGCTCCAGTCAAGGTACGCAAAGATGGTGTGAGATAATGAAACATAGAGATGATAAGACAAATTCCCCCTCCTCTGACTTGGACCAGGGAGGGACTAGGGCGTCTCAGTGGCTGACACTAAGTACCTGTGAGCTATAGAAAGAAGCCCAGAGGTGGGAAGTATGTGTCCCAGAGCTCAGCCCAGCACCAGGCCAACCACGCATGAGGTGCCACCAAGCTACTGGGTGACATGATCCGCACGCACAGGCCCTAATGTGCTGAGACAGCGTGTGCTCGCCCTCCTGCCAGCCTTGCTCTCCTCACCCGGTCCATCTTGAAATTCTGCCCCAGCACGTTTTTCTGGTTGGTGTCCACGCCATCACAGCTTGTCAGGAACTCTGGCAGAAAGGCTGCAAAGAAGCCATCAAAGTCCACAGAGGCCATGTTGTAAATGGCAATGCCGATCTCCTCCTGCAGAAGGTCGTGGGACTTGTGCACCAGGACCTGCAGCAGCACGTTCACGAACTGGAACAGCATGGTGGTCCGGAAGATCTTCTGCAGGCAGAGACGCAAGGAGGGTGGGCCGGGAGGCTTGCTCAGCCCAGTCCCAGGACACGAGGTACAGAAAGACGCGCACTTACCTTGTGATACAGCTTCTGCTTGGTGTTCAGAGTCTCCAAGTAGAAGAGGTTTTGCTTGAAAAGGTGAATGTCAGGCTGGAGGAAAGACTGTCCGAAAGCCTGGGAAGAGGCCAATGGGTTATAAGCAGTCTTGGGGTTCCCTAGGTCCAGCCATTCTGGGGCCTCGCCCTGTTACCAGAAGAATGGCAGCCCCATGAGTGGATCCTCCCCCTACAGCCTGGGTGTGGCCATCCTGTCTGGATTCTCCGGGCTGACTGCCCAGGTACTTGCCACATGCCTATGTCAACCACCTAAGCTTCCACACTGAGCTCCACTCTGTATTTTGGTCTTGCATCTCTGTAAGACCACCTCTAGAATTCTTCCCTGGGACATGTCTGTGGAACAAGCAACTCATAATTCTAGGCAAATTCCTTAGCAACCTTTGTAGACACTAACGCCTGCCCGCATCCTCCAAGCTGGCCAGTCACTGCTCCTTGGCACTTCAGGTCCCACATCCGGCCCCTCCCCTCCCCACGATCATTCTCAACCAGCTGGCTCTGCCTTGAGGTTAAATAAAAGGAAATTCTTTAACTACCTTGGAATCTCTGGATGTAAAAGTCACTAATTTGGAAACAAAATAAAATACAACCCCAAACACAAAGAACCCTGCCCCAGTAGAAAATGAGCACAGGAAAGGCAGGAGAAGCCGGTGGCTGGCAGGAAATCTCCCTGGGTAAGTGGCCACTGCTACACCATTCTGTTCCTGAGCAGCTAAGCCACGAGAAGGGACCTTGTGGTCCCTACCGCAGTGATGGGATGTCCACACGGCCAAGAGTTTGCATGCACTCACTATTTAAAGTCGGGTCTATTAAAGTGTAACACACAGCTTTTCAGTTTGCGGTTGGATGATTCTGACCAATACACAGAGCTGTTCCCCCACCACCGAGACACACATTCCCATCACACCGAGATGTCCCCGTATCCACCCGTGACAGCCCTCTTACCCTCCCCCCAGGCAACCCCTGTTCACTGTCTGGCCCTCCAGCTGTACCCTTTTTGGAAGGTCATACAATGAAATGGGATCATGTGCCCATAATGCACACAGCCCTCTAGATCTGGCTTTTCTGAGTCCACACTTCACTGAGCACAATGTGCAAGGAGGCTGCCTCTGCCGTCTGTAGTCACAGTATGTGCCCTCTTATTTTTGAGAGGTATTCTACTGTATGCCCAGTTACTTAATCCATTCATCAGTGATGAATATTTGGATTGTTCCCAGTTTTCAGGACTATGAAAAAGGCATTACTAACTACTAACATGTGTGCACAGGCTATGTGAGGACATGCTTTCATTTACCCTGGGTGAAACACTCAGATGTGGGACTTCTAGGTCCATACGCTAACTATATATTCAACATTCTAACAAACTGCCAGCTGGGCTTTGTGGTGCATACTTGTCATCCTAGCTACTCAAGATAGTGAGGCAGGAAGGTTACACGTTAACATTGACAACTGAGACCCTGTCTCAACATAAGTAATTTTTTTTTAAAGGGCTGAGAGTTAGCTGGAGGGACATACATCAGCAATCCCAGCACTTGGGAGGCTGAGGCAGGAGATTGCAGTGAGTTCTAAGCCAGCCTGGGTTACTTAGTGAGCTCAGGACCAGCTGTTTTTCTGGCATTCTGGGAAGCAGAGGCAGGGGGATTATTTTTTTATTTTTATTTTTTTTTCAGTGTAACAGCTCGTTTACTGGAGGTGAGGGCCAGGTTTATAAGCAGTTTAAGGGGGGTGGGTCTACCAGGTAACAGGGCAAGGGTAGTACAGTGATTGGGGGAATTTGGAGTCTGAAAGTAGCCTAACTTGCATGGCAAGTCTTGTGAAACCTTACCACGTGATTTCTGGTAAGGGTCTGGAAGCAGGGGAAAATAAGGAATTTGGGTATGATGAGCTGTGGCCCATCCTAGGTCTGAGATAAGAGGGAGGGGCCCCACTCCTGCCAGTCTCACATCGGCATCAAGACTATTGGGGTATGAACCACTGCTACGTACAAGCATCCCAGGCCTAGTCAGGGTCCCACATCTCCCCCTGTTTTTACCAAAGGACAAAGGGACTGCAAATTGCAGGCCATCCTGGATCTGGGATAAGAGGGAGCAGCCCCACGCCTACTAGTTCTGGCTCAAGAAATGAGATTATCAGGGTATGAGCCGCTACTACCTACAATCATCCCAGACCCAGTCAGGGCTCTGCATCTCCCCCTCTGTTTTATAATGGGGTGGTGTCTTCATACATAAGGCCAATATGTTTCCCAGTCATCCTAGGTAAGGTCTGATATTATACTAAGGCCTGATTAGCTGTAATATTTGCGATTTTCATGACTTGTTGACACAGGAATTGGATCAAGCAAGGGGCTAAGAATAGCAGGGTACCAATAGCAAGCAGGGGCCCTAAGAGGGGAAGGAGCCAGGTGATGAGAGGGCTAGAAAACCAGTTAGTTGTATCGGGTTAGTAGTGGCTAATTAACTCCTTATGGAGGTTTTTAAGGGTTTTTAAATTTTGTTCCATTATGTTGGACTCACTGACATAAAAGCACCATTCCTCCCCCAGAACAACACAAGTCCCCCCATGTTCAGCAGTTATGAGGTCCAATGCACGCCGTTTTTGGAGCACAACACACACTAGGGATGTCATTTGTCTCTGGAGGGATTCTAGGCTATTGGTGGTGGACACCACGGCCTGGTCAAGTCTGTCCCGAAAGTCCCTGGCAAGGTGGTGAGTTTGAACGAGTGCTGTAGTTGCTGCTCCTGAGGCACCCAGTGAGAGTGGCAGGCCGCGTCGGCAGGGGCATTATTGTTTGAGTTTAGCCTGGGCAGCTTAGGGATATCCTGTCTCACAAAAACAAAACAAAGACACAAAGGCTATAGCTCAGTGTGAAGGTTCTGGGTTCAATCCTTAATGTGAGCATGCGCACACACACACACACACAGACACACAGACACACAGACACACACACACACATAAATATATATATATATATATATATATATATATATATATGGACTCCGCTGGACCCTTCCCAAGAGACATCTGGCTCAGCTGCCTGCTGGTAAGGAAGGCTCCAGGTGGCTGCAATGCAGGTGATCTCTATGCTGGGGAAGGGGAACTGACACCACCCACCCATCCACAGTGCCATGAATTTCATGTGTGTTATTTCATTTACGTCACAATAAAGCTGTGGAATAGGGAGTACAGACTCAATTTACACATGCAGACACCTAGGCCCCAAGAAACCGATTAACCTCATAGGCACCACAAGGCAGAGTGGAGCTTCAGACCTGAGTCTGTGGGGCCTCAAAGCCCACACCTGCTGCAGTGCAAGTTTGGAAAAACAGGACCGTGTGCCACGGAAGCAACCCAAGACACTGAAGCCGCTGGACCCAGGTGGCACGCAGAAGGAGGCTCTGCTCTTGGTTCCCATGACAGTCTCGCTGCCTCTGCCAATTTACCTGCATGATGGCACTGAACTGGGGCTCATTCTCCATCTGCTCCTCAGCAATCCCCCTCTGCACGCTGGCCAGGACGGTGGACTTGAAGAAGTAGCGCCAGTTGTGATGGAGCGTCCGGAAAAGCAGCTCAAACAGCTCAGCCTTCACATCTGGGGAAGGGCGCTGTGGAGACAGGCAAGGCACACAGTGATCGGCACGTTCCCTTTGTGCAACTCAGGAAGCCGAGACGTGGGCCCAGGGCAGCACAGATGCCTAAGAGGTGCAGAGTGCCCACATCCCACCCACACTCCTGTCACTTCCTGTGTTAAAAGTACCGAAGCGCCTGGGGTTGCAGTTCACACCGCAAGTGATTCAGCAGCAAGATGGCCACACTGGGGACAGAGGGCCCCTTTCTCAGATGGAAACGCTTGACTTCGCCTGCTAGGAAAATGGCTTCTATGCAGAAGAACAGAAAACATATGGATTTTCTGTTGAGCAAGTGGATGATCTGATCTGTCCTAACTTCCTGGTTGCATTCCCTTCTGAGGGATAAAACGCTGTCCCAGCTAACCTGCTGGTCTCCTGCAACCTCTGAGGCTATAGACAATGAGATGCTTTACAAGCAGCTCCGCTCTTGGTAGCAAAATAAAGAGAGCACTTAGGAACCACAGAGTGAGGAGGGGAGGCGGCCTCCTTGGGAAGGCAGTGGGCTGTGGAAATTGCTACCTGTGCTGGCCGCCTCTGTAAGTGGCAGCCGGGGCTCTGAGAGAGGAGGACAGGCTCAGAGCATTTTCTAACTCAACCACAAATCTCCAAGTCATTAGAAAATACGCAGATCACAGTATTCCAGCTGTCTCCATAGAATTCAAAAGTATAAGGTGCAGACATGCTTAATCCTGCTTTGATTAAAACTGAACTGACACCTGAGGTCACAAACTTCCACAGCAGGAAGCTCCATGGGGCCCAAGTGTGTATCAGGATGCAAAGCACTTGGCCTTGCTTCAGCTCTTAGTTCAGACGGCTAAAAGGGACTGGCTCTGGTTTATCTAAATATTACCATAAAATTCTAGTTACAAATGTACTTATTCTGAATCTTGTCCTGCTGAGTGCCTATTTTCCAAGAAGGACAAAGTGCTTTCCCGTAACACTGAAAGGCTTTTTTGAATGCTTCTGAAGACTTGAGACCATGGATGCTTTTAATAGGAAAGTTCATTTGTCACAGTGTTTGCTGTGGAAGAAAACTATATATTTTCTTAACATTATCAACTGCCATGGAGGCCAACTTTACATACCAACCAATCCTGTGGTGATTAAATGCAATGCTTCCAGTAGGCTAGTTCTAAATAACTTTATCAATTCAACAAAACTGCACAGGCTACCCAGGTATTGTTTCTAGGGAGGAGAAACTATTTTACAAGACTACTGTAGTAAGTAACCAATTAACTTTAAAACACAACGTGTTTTCCTGGACACTTCTTCATTCCCTCCCCAGTGCCAGGCAGAGAGGCAGAGCAGCAGTGCAGGAGACCACCTTCACCCTGCTTACCTCCGCGATGATGGGGTACACCTGCTCCATGCACAGGGCGATGATGCTGGGGAGGAAGGGCTTGAACACCTGGCCAGGCTCCTGCACCACCACCTGCAGGATCTTCAGGAACTTCTCCACCACCCGGCACCCAGTGCTGCCCTCGTGCAGGATGCTCTCAGCCAGCTGCTCTCTGCAGACAAAAGAAAACCACAGAATAACAAAACAGCTGTTTCTCCTGGGACCAGCATGAAAACCGGTGATTACAGCAAGTGAAGAAAAGGAGCAGAAAGTCTCCTTCTTTGCAGTGAGGCCCCACTACTTCTCATTCGAGTCTGAAAGGCAGGTGTGTGGTTACCTGGTAAACATATTGAGGAAAGTCTGTATGATCTGCTCAGTGAAAGGCACACCCATCTGTACTCTAAGGCCTCGAAACAGAGTGAGGAAGAAGCTCAGCATCTCATCAGTCACATCTAAATAAAGGGACGAAGCAAATGATCAAAGTCACGCACATGCGGACAGAAGAAGCCCTTGGCTCGACTGACTTCCTTTTATAATCTGCACTGTCATCTCTCTCTAACGATTCCTGCTGGAAGAAATTCCCCCAACAGCATCGTCGCCAATGACGGAAAGTGGGAAATGATTAAGGACCTGCTGGGAAAACAGCTTTGGTACAGGGAACTGCAGGCTGGTGGCTCACAAGAGAAAACGGAGATGGCCTCCGAGTCTCGCACGCTGCCCAGCATCCAGCGACGCACAGCTCTCACCGCAGGTGGATCGTTTTGCGCTGTACTGATAAAACTATTCAACTGGGTCAGCACCTGAGGGCCTCAGCCACTTCTCTCTATGCCCAACAATCCCTGCCACCGGGTCAGGGGTGAAGTGGCAGAATGAAGGTTTACTCTGCTTGCGTGGTCCTGCTCCACTAAGTAGATTAACTGCAGAAAACACTGGTGAGGGTTAGCATGGTTCCACTTCCTCATCTCCACAATTATCTTGTACATTTTGACTTTCACCCCACACCACCTGCCAGCAAGATGCAGTCGGTGAGCAGATGCTGACTGAGAGGTCCTGATATTTCTCCTATAAGGACTGACAGGGCACGACAAATGCCCTCAACAGAGCCAGAAGAATGCACCCACAGTCAGAGCACCCCATCAGTGACGGCAATAGTGACAGTGACAGAACAGGGTGAGGGGGGACAGTCTTGGCCAAACTCTCCTGGCCCTGTAAGCAAGCAGCATTAATCTGAGACAGCTCTCGTGCCTCTCTGTGTCATGCCCACTGCTCTTCCCCTCACTTAGCCTGCCTACCGGGACACAGCAAAGACGGACAAAGGGAACTCTGCAGGGTACACACAGGACTCAGTACCACGTGACAGGTACCAGGTCCACACTGAGGGCTCTGCTGTGCACTTTCTATGAGCCTTTAGCCCAGAACTCCTGCCACAAGCAGCAGCACCCTCTGCCTGAGGCTTCCCTTCACTGAGCATGTCAAGGCCTGTGCCACAAGCTCGGCAGACCTAAGCAGGCCCTCTGGCTCTCAAGAGTGTTGTCCCCACCATGAGGCCTCTGGGCCGGCTCCTACCTGACTGGTGGATAAAAGCTGGAAAGAGGGCCAGGGAGACCTGCACAGACTCCTGCAGCGACTGGTAGCAGATCTGTCGGGACTTGGTGGATTCCCCAGAGATATTCTCCACGATATCTTCTAAGACACTAAGCGTCTGGTGGATAATCACTTTGGCTGCAAATCAAGTGCAAGTTGCAGGTTATGAATTGTTTGAGGATAAAATGCAACAGGAGGGAACATGAGGCTACAGGAAGAAGGGAAGCCGAGGGCCCAGAGGACAACCGCAGAGAGGCCTGCTGAAGGGCAGGCGCCTGGCCCTGTGTACCATCTGCCCTCTGTACTTCTCTGTCTTCTTGTCTGTTTCCCTTTCCGTTCCCTCCACCTCTTTCTACTGCCAGAACTCCTGTTGTCTGCCCTCTTGCTCAGGTTTTTGTCTCTACCTGCCAGCCACAAGTCTACAGAGAAAAATAAAATGTAAAGCTGTCACCAAGTACAGCTGAGGCTCTGGGTTCAACACACAGAACCACAAGGGAAAAGCAAACAACAACAAAAACTCTAAACAAAGGTAAACAGAGCCGTGATAAAATAAGTGTTAGAAATTACCACAGGCAACATAAATCACACTTTCTCCTACAACTATGGGTACCACCCAGGGGCCGATTCACACACACATGCTACCATGCACACACGACAGGGCCAAGTTCAGGAATAAGCTGGCTGACTGCTGGAGAATATTTATAAATACTGTTATCGTACGTTATCGGCAATACTAACAACACCCTGGACGTATGAGGTCACGTTGTGATTCCATCAGCACATGGAAACAGAGGCATCGGCCAGCCCACACACAGGTCAGCAAGCCCTGCACAGAAGCAGGCAGCTACAGACCTTGCCACCATTCACCCATGCACAGAAGACAGCTCCCAGCCCCACGCTGGCAGGGCTGCTGTGAGGGTGAGAAAGAGTTCAACACAACTGTGGCAAATGGCCCTTCCATATTGGAAAGTCCAGCACCAGGAAGCTGTCATCATTCCCCAACAGAAGCAGAAATCCCTGGCTCAGCCTAAGTCTTGCTGATGTCACCTCAGCAACCTCTACAAACTAAACTCGCCAACTGACAGCACTCTCTGGGCAGCCCTAAATTCCGTGGCTCACCAGCCCTGGGGGCTAAGCCGCTTCCAGGGGAAGGATTGGCAGAGAGACATGCTCAGGAAGTGTGGAATCCAAACTGGTCCCTAACTGCTAGCTGCCTGGTTTTGGCTCCTCCTCTGAAAATGAGATTAGAAAACATCCCTCGTGCGTGGGACCAGGAGAAAAGACAAGGGTTTACGACAGGCTCGGTCTACCAAGATTAGCCCCAGTGACGCGGGACAGTGAGTGGAAGACACAGAACAGCCACGCTATGATTAAGAAATATGGACAATTCCTGCAAGCCCAGGGCCTTGCATCAAGCCAGAAAATCAAGAGGCCAGACATTTCCTCAGGAGGATATATAAGGCACCAGAGAAGAAGGTCAAGAGACAAAGTCAAGATACAAAAATCTGGTCTCTGACATTAAAGGAAATTAAAGGATAAGGTTCCTTGCATAAACAGCACTGCAAGTACACAATAATATGAGAATGGGTAAGTTAACTATTGAACTTCTGCATGGGATATTATAAAGGATACAACGAAGTCACTTTAGAACCATGCTTTCAGCTGGGTGTGGTGGCACATGCCTGTAATCCCAGCACTTGGGATGCTGAGGCAGGAGGACGGCCATTAGTTTGAGGTGAGCCTGGGCTCTACAATGAGTTTGGGTCCAGCCAGGACTAGAAAGCGAGACCACGACTCAAAAAAAAAAATGCCCCCCAAACCCACCAGCAACAAAAACATGCTTTCAAGAAGAAAGTGGCAAAGTAGTGCAGAGCCCAGGATCTAACACCATTCAGACCCAGACTTTCGGCCTCACTGCTCTTTCTAAGGTCCTAAGCAACTTACACTTGCCCGGTCGTAGAGAAAAGATACCTTTCCAAGGAGAAGACAGACAGACACTGCCTACAAAGCACCGACACCGAGAGAAGGGTATGAAGAAGTACATAGCACTACACTCAACTTGCTGGGCACAACCAGACCAAACGAGGTAAGGCACGTTCTATAAGAAAAGCCTCGGACCTCTTAAAAAATGCCAACGTCACAAAAGACAAAAATGAGGATGCTTTTGTATATTAAAATTAAATATAATGCACAACGCTGAACTTTTAAAAAGCAACAAGTAGCTTGGCAATAATGGTACAAGCTTGTAGTCCAGCACTCTCAGAGGCTGAGTCAAGAGGAGCTCAAGTTTGAGCTCAGCCTTGGAAACTTAGTGAGACTCTGACTCAAAAAAAGAAAAGAGCTGGAGGAATGGCTCAGTGGCAAAGAGTGTGCCAAGCAAGTGTAAGTACCCGAATTCAAATCCTGAGCCCAAGGCTAGCCTAGCTACATAGTGAGTTAGAGTGAGGACCAGCCTGGGCTACAGAGCAAGATCCTGTCTCGAAAAAAAAAAAAAAAAAGAAAGAAAGAGAGAGAGAAAAGAAGCAGGTCTGGGGATATAGCTCAGGGTTTGCAGTCCCTGGGTTGGATCCTTATCATTAAGATGTAATTGTCTACAACTTACTCCCAGTGTCCAGGGTTTTTTAAAATTGTTTATTTTGTTATTGTTAAGTGTGGCCAGGTACAGTGACACACGCATGTAATTTAAGCTACTCAGGAAGCTGAGGCAGGACAATCACAAATACAAGGCCAGCATGGGTAACTGAGCAATACTGTTTCAAAAGAAAACATCTGGGGATACGGCTCAGAGGTAGAGCACATGCCTAGCATGCTAGCCCTGGGTTCAATCCCCAGCACCACAAAAAAAGTGTGCTGGGGAGAAAGCACAAGTCTGGTAAAACAAGAGGAGCAGGTGAATTTGAGTAAACAAGCAAAGACTTTATTTCTCATCATGCAACTTCATTTTTTCATCCTTTCAACTGCTCTGTAGGTTTGGAATTCTTTCGAATATGAAGCTTAGAATGGGGGGAAGACCTTCCCAAACCCACTTCATCCCTATTGGAGCACGAACAGCCAGCTGCGCTCCCCGGGGTTATAAAGACCAACTGAAGTAACACAAGCCCAGTCTTCAGCCCCACGCCTGGGGCGTGGCAGCCACCCATCACACAAGTGGCCGTGATGTTAGTCACGCTCAGAGGGAATCACATGCTGCTCCGCACTCAGTGGCTTGGACTTCCCATTTCCACCAAGGTGACGGTGTGCCTGTGCAGTTAACTCTGGCCAATGGAAATGAGAGGAAGTGGCCCATGTCACACCCACTCCACAGATCGCTGTGTGACCTTCCTGGGTGGGAACAGACTGAGTGGAGCTCATCAGCCTGGGTTCTGAGGTGGCCTCCCTGCTGGACACACAGTATAAAGAAGATGCAATTTTCTGTCCCTGCATTAAGCCACAACCACAAGCTGACGGAGCTACTACCAAAGAGCTTAACTAGGCTTAACTGAGCTAGGCTGAGTGTACCACCATGTAAGATGAAGCAAGAAGACGTTACTTGTACAATAGGACTGCTCAGGGGCTGTAACCACCTGGACAAGCTACTTCATCTTCCCATACCTTGGTTTCCTCACGGATAAAAATCAATATAACCAACTATGTTTAACTCATGTAGTTAATGTGAGAACTAAATGACTCACTGGATTGCGGAGAAACTTTTAAAACCAGGATCGGATAAACATCAGACTTGGACAGGGCTGGAGGAATAACTCAGAGTTAAAGCACTTGCGAGGCAAGTGATAAGTACTTGCATTCAATTCCACAGCACCACATAAGGTGGGCATAGTGGCACACACTTATAATTCCAGCACTCAGGAGGTTGAGGCAGGAGTATCACCATGAGCTCAAGGCCAGCCGGGGCTACATAGTTCAGAGTGAGCCTACACTACACAGTGAGGCTTTGTCTCAAAAAAAAAAAAAAAAGAATAACCAATACCCATAGATTAGATGACGGATATAAAATCACAGAGGTAAGAGCCTAGTACACAGTGGGCCTTCAAATGTCAACTGCTCTTCCCTAACTATGCAACTATAAATGACTGTGAAAGCAGAAAAAGGGAGCGGGGTGTGGCAGCACATGTGCGCAATGCCAGCCCTCGGGAGGCTGGAGCAGGAGGACTGCAAGTTAAAGGCTAGCCCACAGTCTGGGCTACAGAGTGAATTCAAGGCCAGCCTGAATTACATAGTGAAACTCTGTCTCCAAAGGGGAAGAAAAAAGGTAAAACATTTAACTTTTTTGGGGTGCGTCGAGGGAGGGGGCAGGGTAATGGGGACTGAACTCAGGGCTTTTGCACTGAGTTACATCCCCAGTCCTTTTTAAATTACCTAGGCTTAGCTTAAACTTGTGATTCTCCTGTCTCCGCCTCCTAGGGTGCTGGGATTACAGGTATGTGCCATCACACCCAGATACAATGATTATTTCCTAAAATATTAAAGCTATTTGGAAGGCTGAGGCAGGATGATAGCCTGGACTAGACATCAAGATGCTGTCTCAAAAAAACAAGGAAGGAAGGAAGGAAGGAAGGAAGGAAGGAAGGAAGGAAGATATTAAAACTGGTGAGATATGGGGGTTTCCTTTTCCATCATTATACAACTCTAACATTCTGGTATAAGGAGCATATGTTAATCTTATGATTACAAAAGTAATGTTTTTATAAATACACCAAACATACATTGCTCTTTATGATGTATTCTATAAATGCAACCATTGAATTTTGTCCTGTTACTTTCTTATTGTAAAAAGTGACTTATTATCAAAGTATCTCTACAGTATTTGTTATTTCAGGAGTGATTTTTCAGAAAAATGTGATACCTTATACATGAACTAAAGATCTCCTGATTCATTTTTTTCCTCCCCCTTTAAAACAAACTTCAAGTGCCATTTATGGAGATAACAAGTTCTTCCAAAACATCTGAAATATCTGTACTTGGAAAAAAGGAAAACAAATTTCACGGGACAGTTCTTAGTGAGACAGGGATGCCTTGGCCTGCTAACCCAAATACCCGACGTGGATCACTAAGCACTACCGGCTAGCTGTATCAACGGCAGGCACGAACAACAGAATCTGCCCTGGATACTCTCCTCAGGTCTCCAACATTTTTCACAGTTCCTCTACTAACAGAGGGGGTGGCCTGCACTCAGAGACTACCCCCAGCTGATCTGATGTGTTAACGGAACCCCACAGACAGCGGAATTCTGCCACCCAGCTCTGCTTCGGAGCTGTGAGACTATGGGCAAGTGAGTTCCCCTCATGAGCCTCAAGCACAAATCCCATCTGTCCTCCTCAGGCCCTGAGTTGTCCTTGCCCAGGGGCCACTTACTGTCATCCAGTGGCATCTTTCTCTGTGGGGAGACGGCGCTGGGCTTCAGGTTGCGATAGTCCCGGGAAAGTGCGGAGATGAGGCTGGCGTGGTTGATGGAGCGCACGGCCCACTGCTGCTCATTCTCGGGAAGGTTTGGCCACGGGAGCAGCAAGATGTTAGAGAGAGCTCGGCACACCAGCACCTGCGCCTACAAGAAACCCAACAGCAACCAACACAGGTCAAAGGCAACTGGAGGTGGGCGGGTGTGCCTGCAACACCCATGACACCCTGGACACTTTCGGCTCAGGTCTCCATGTTCCTTTCTGAAGGTCTGGGAGAGGCCTTGTGGTCCACTAACAAGACAATCCAGGCAGGACAAAGAAAGACAGCAGGACCCCCAAATTGGAGGCCGGCACTCCCAGGCCAACCTCAGGCCTCCGTGCTGGTGCTCACACTTCCCTCTGACCTGGTGCCTGAGGCGCTACAGAGGGAGAAATGCCGCTATGGACAGTGAATTCAACACGGCCCCCACCTACTGCCTTCAACACCCTCTGAGAAGCTACTGCGAACAGGGATGTGAGAGACTCCCTCAGATACACGCTCACATCCAGGTGCTCGGGAACAGAACCTGCCTCCGTGCCTCTCCTACCCTATTTCCTTCTGCTGCTGTTAAACGTCCAGCCTGTGCCTATCTGAAGGCTTCTGGGGAACAGACTTGCCTGGAGTGTCTCAACCCAAAAAGAACAACACAGACCACACTGGTGTGGACAAACGACACAAAGAAGACCCTTCTGACCCTGGCCAGACTGCCACTTTTAAAAGCTGTAAAGCCTCTCTGAATGTTAGGAGAAGCTTTCCCACATCTGCCTCAGAAAGGCAGAAGAGCCACTGAGGCTGGCTGTGTCAGTGCCATACACGTAAGGAGTGCGTCCGGGGTGTGGCCTATAAGCTCTAAGTGCAAAATCACAGGAGACCTCCTCTTCCTCAGCTTCCTCTGACCCAAGCTCATGGCTCTGGGGACTCCCAGGGTTCCTGGAGGCCTCACCTTATCAACAAGTCGCTGGGCAGAAGCATCAGTGATCCTACTGAACACCTTCTGCACGGCAGGGATGCTGATCAGAAAGACGGGCCGCACGGTGGTAGCCAGGGAGACCAGTAAGTGGCACGCAGACAGCAGCAACTTGTCCTGGACCTGGAGACAGAAGAGGACATGCTGGCTCACTAGAGCCCCGTGTGACTGACAACAGAAACGCTCTGCCAAAGCGGCCCCAAGCTGGATGTGGTTGTGGCAGCCAAATTAAACCATCTAGATTATTCCTACGATGACTCTCAGCAACAAGGTTCCTGCCTTCTTTACCATATCCACAGCTCCCGCCCTCAAGCCAGGTATCACTTTATTCCCTTTTCTTTTCTGTTCGGGTATTAAGGATTAAAGCCGGGGCTCTTGCATTGGGTGACATCACCAGCCCTTTTTTATTTTTCATATTGAGACAGTCTCACCAACTTGGTCCAGGTTGGGTTCAAATTCACAAGCCTCCTGCCTCAGCCGTGCATGGGCAAGCACCATCACACTCAGCTCAGTGTCATTCTTCTACCCCTTGTTCACAGTCACTAGCACTCCGAGCTCAGTTACTGTGCTCGAGGTCTACAGTGGCTCCCTCTGAGTGTGACAGCACATGGCGCACTCGTTGGCACGTCACTGGAGTATTTCTACCAAACAGCGTGGGGTTCTTCATCCCTTCAGCTCTCCCTCCGCCCCTCCCTTCTGTGCTTTCCCAGTCACACTCAGCTCTCCTGTTGCTTTCACCTCGACATGCCTATCAGACACAGTACTGTCACTATCAAAACAGCAAAAAGTAAAACTTCTTTGGTGGAGGCTGGGGGTGGGGGGCGGGGGGGGGGTGGAATGAAGTACTGGGGATTGAACCCAGGGTGGCTGAGGCGGGAGGATTGCAAACTCAAATCCCACCTAGGTAACTTAGCAAAACTTTTTCAAAATAAAAAATTAAAAGGCTAGCGGTGTATTTGAGGATAAGGGCCTTACAACCCCCATAAACAAACAAAAACCAAACCCAAAACAGCAATAAAAATATGCTCTACTGCTCAGCTACAACCCCAGTCTAAAAACATTTTTACAGACAGGACTTAATCTAATCGAAGTCAAGGTATCCAGAACTATCCAGAAAAGAAATATCACCATAAATTCCTAGAATCATGAAGTACTCCTAACCTTTAACACTATAATCTCTGCTTATTTTAAGAAAGTTAACCGAGATGATAAAGCTACACTAATGAATACCTGCATCTCAAAATTATTCATAGTTGGTTTTTTTTTGAATGGAGGTAGCTAGCGTAAAGTCCAGCACCAACTAGGTAAAGATGGAACACATTCCTCAAGGAATATTATAACTCTTTTACAAATTACAATTATAAACAGAACAGTAATTTATGGAAAATAATACATTATTCTTATTAAAATAATACATTGTTAGAAGTGTTACAAAATGCTACATAACAAAACTACAAAAAAAGCAAGCATCTATATGGCCTACAATAGAAACTGGCACTCTCCCTGGAGAACAGCTTATTAGAATCTGCCACATTTTAAAGAGCTATATCCTTTGACTCAGTAATTGCCCTTCCAGAAACCTAAGCCACAGGTCTACCAAGGTACACAGAAAGACACAAACACAGGGGTAGCATTTTCCTCATAAAAGAAGAGCGCTGGACAATATTAAACTCTGCAGCTGCTCTACATATACAAATGAAACTTAAGCCAGGCGCGGTGGGATGACACCTGTAATCCCAGCACTCAGGAGGCTGAGGCAGGAAAGATTGCCATGAGTCTAACCTAGGCCAACCTGAGCTACATAGAGTTCAGGATGAGCCTGGGCTACAGGGCAAGACCTGTCTCAAAAAGACAGACAGACAGACAGACAGATTTGTTAGGCAATGGCTGCTACTTATCTGTAGCTCTCTACAAATTTCCAATTACATATTTTTTAAAAAATAGGGAAAAAGTCTATAAAAGAATACATAACTGGCAGTGCCTGCCAGGGAAGAAAAGTGTTTCAGAAGAAAGAATTATAGAGGAGGAAACAAAAAACAACAACAGCAACAACATCCAAAAAACTGTTTGGTCTTAAACCTGAACAGTATTTTACTTTCTCACGGTGAACTCACATGAACTCACAGTGGAGGTAGAGAGCTAATGCAGCAAAGTTCCATTTGAACGTGTAATATAGGGATTACTAAAAGGAACATGAAATCGCACACAGCCGTATCACAGTGGTGAGAATTATACAACTCTGTATGGTATTTTTACAGTAAAGAGGAACATGGGCAGGGCAGATTAAGAGAGATGAAAGCTGGAGCCTTCGTGTTTGAAGACCTTGGTGCTGATGAGCGGTGTGATGGCATCCATGGTGGTGGAGATGAGCGACACAAACTGCTGCGTGTTCTGCCGATGGGCCTCGCTGCAGTACTGCGCCAGCCAGTGGGAGTAGGCCTGGAGAGCAGCCAGGGACTGCGCGTGCCTGGGGAAAGGAAAGACTGTGATGCCCAAGGGTCAGATGATCATAAGCTAGCACAAAACTTGTCACAGGACATAAGAATGTTGTCCACTGGACTAGACGTTCCGGGACACAGTGAAAGGCTGAAAACCATTGCCTACTCATGCAAGACCTAAAAATAAAATTCTCAGCACCTCCATATGGCCATCACTGCCTCAAACCCAGATGGCAGATAGTAAATGTCTAACAGACCTTACACAACCCTGGTCACACAAGAGTTCACCTGTAAGATAGTAAATTATACAAACAGAAATAAATAAATTTGAATGACAGTATAACTGGTTTTGATAATGTGATTTTAGAACTAAGAAAAAATTAACATCCACAGCTGCAGATCAAGATGTAGACAGGTACTGAGGCTTTAAGCTTCCACGGCACCCTGCACCTGCCTAGAGGTAACTCAGGTGGCTGTGACCGCATCTGCTTTCTGCCAAGTTGTGCGGCATCACTGGGGCCATAAAGTATACTTTTAAAAAGCTCATGATTCATCAGAGATAACTAATCTTACCAAAGTGAGACAGGTGCGTAAAAGTTTCTAAACACCAGAGCTTTTTCTCCTTTCTATTAAGTGATACTTTGAGATGACTGATACAAACACACTGTTCTCCCAGTCCCAGCACCATCCACAACCCCTGCCTAAATCACTATTACATTGCTGGTAGTAAAATGGCCATTTTTCTATTTTTTCCTTTTCTGTTTGCTGGCACTTTTCTTTCTTTCCCTCTCCTCATCCTCTTCTTTTAATCAGTGTGGATGCACGGATTCTTCTTAGCCAGTTGGTATAATCCATGAGCACCCTTATTTTTCTTGATGACCAAGTCAAGTTTGACTCATTCGAGCCACCCCCTGTGTGTCCTTTTCACTGTCCCTGATGTTCCCCAAGTACTTCCTCAGTCTGACTCAAGAAGATAATCCAGGATCACCATTCCCTAAAGGTGGAATTGTCCAAAGTACGTACACACACACACACACACACACACACACACACACACCTTCACATACACACACTCTCACAAAGGGCATGAAGGGGGGCTGGGCATGTAGCTCAGAGCAAGGTCTTGGTTCAACAGCCACTACCAATCAATCAATCAATCAATCAATCAATCAGCATCAACATTTATAGGGCAAACTGCCCTCAAGTGCCCCAACTTTTTGATTTGAGACAAGAAAGATACCATCACATATGTAGTAGTCGTGTTAAAAATGTTTAGCCTGAATCTAACAACATTTTTAGAAAAAAATATTTTTTAAGGTCTGACTCTCCAGAACTCAGTCAGCCAATCAGCCTCCATCTGTCTGTCTGTCTGTCTCTCTCTCTCTCTCACACACACACACACACACACACACACACACACACACACACACACACACAAATATAGACAACTAGAGGAACTGTTTTAGACCACTGCAGTCAAATACAATGTGTGGCTTGTGATTAGACTTTGGATCCAAAAGATAAGTAGGTAAGTTGACTGGAAAGTAAGGAGACAGACAGACAGATGACACTGCTGGGACAATTAGGCAAATCTGAACATGGGATGTACCCATTCAACTTTGGGGTAGCAGTATGGTTATGTAGGAGAACAACCTTATATGTCTAAGATAAAGGATAAAGAATTTATGAGAGAACTGATGCCTGGAATTTCTTTTCAAACTAATCATTATAAAAAGACTTACGTAAAGGTATATGTATACAGAAAGAAATCACAGAAATAAAATTATAAGTAGTAAAATATGTATAATTAACTCTACACTAACGGTCTGTGAGCATTCATGCTACGGTATTTCTTAGTCTATTGGCCTGAACTTTTAAAAAGTCCTTCAAGGAGGGGTACTATGGACCCAAAGTACAGAAATACAGGTAATGAGAGTTTGAAATTCACAGTAAACAGACAGATTGGTTGGCTGATAAAGACAGGGTCTCTCTATAGTCCAAGCTGATCCTGAACTCACTATGTAGCCCAGGCTGGCCCAACTGACAGCAATTCTCCTACCTCAGTCTTCTGAGTGCTACCACACCTATAGTTTTATGTGGTACTGGGGAATCAAACCCAGGGCAAGTACTCTAACCACTGAGATTACACGTCCGGCCCAGTTATTTTTATTATATATCTAGAATCCATTAAACATTTTTATCCTTGAGTTCTAAGTACTAAAATTAAAGAGGAAGAACCTCCAAGTCAGTGTGAAATCTAAGAATTTCAGTCAATCTTCTACTGAAAGGAGGGCTCTCACACTTCCTGAAATTACATGCAAGCCGCTGGATTCAGGAGCCAACCGGCATTTTTCACAGGAGATGCTTCCCTCACAGCTTTGTCATATTCTCAAAGGAAAAGCAGGACTGGAAAAGTTCTCAACCACAATAAATAAGATTCTCTCCCCATTGTTTATTTAGTTTATAGCTCAAGAACGTTCTAGAATAGTAATCAGCAGACTTTTTTTTTTTAGTACTAGAACTGAACCCTCTGCAACTTTGCTTTTCTCTTTTCTTTTCTCTTCTCTTCTTTTTTTTAATTTTGAGATAGAGTCTCCTTAAATTGCTACATTGCCCAAGCTGGGCTCAAACATGTGATCCTTTTTTTTTTTTTCAGTACTAGAACTAAACCCAAAGCCTTTGCACCTTTACTTTATTTTTTTTTCTTTCTTTTTTAAATTTTGAGACAGAGTTTCCTTAAATTGCTACACACTGCCCAAGCTGGGCTCAAACCTGTGACCCTCCTGCCTTAGCCTCCCCTAGTACTGGGATTACAAGTATGCACCACCATGCCTGACTTGAGTTTTTCTATAAAAGCCTCAGTATATCTGTATTTCAGACTTTGCAGGCCTCACACTCTTGTCTCTACTAGACTCCATTGCTACAGTGTAAAAACAGCCACAGATGACATGCAGTGAGTGAGCATGGCTACATTCCGAAAGAAACTTGCTCTTCACAGATGACCACTGTATAGGCTGAGGTCCTGTGCTAACCCCAACAGACCAGGCTAAAAGTCATAGAGGAGTCACTCAAGCTAGAGTTCCACCTCACCAAGCTGAAACTAATCTTTATTTGAGGGGTCCAAAAATTCAGGATTAGAGCCAACAGCCACAGTTTTCAAGCAGCATGATAACATAGTCCCTTTGCCTTAATCCTTAAACAGAACAAGGTACCCTGAAGTAACCTGGTATTAGCTGCTAGCTCTCCCCTGCCTGACGAATGCCCTTTCCTGCAGCCACCCCGGAGAGACACACAGCCTATCAACCTCTCTCTTTCTAGTTTCAGAGTTTAAGAGGCCCCCTACCCCTGACTCACAGCAGTCACCACTATGCATTTTTCTCCATAAAAGCATGTAGAGGTGAGGACAAGACTTTCCCTGAGAAGCACAAGTGCCACACTCCGTACTCACACATCAATGAGGTCGGGTTTTAATACTGACGGCACAGCAGTCTCAATGTTGTACAGTTTTATCTGTGATCCATACAGAGTGACTTTGACCAACCTGTTGGAAAAGCAGCAAGTGAGAGGGAAAATTCAGTGTAAACACTAAAGCAAACACAATGACGAGGCACCAATAAAAACAGCCCTGGTTTTATACAAATTTTCAATTTTATCCCAAGAATATAGTCTGAAGAATTAAATATGATTTATATGCAATAAAGATTTATTAAATATTCAAATACAAAGATAAATACTAGTCACAATGTCAAAAAGTAAAATTATATCAAACACAATGGATACAATGGGTAATATATTCAAAATTCATGTTTATAATATTTAATGAAAATATTCAAGATATGAAAAGGCTTTAATGTGTATCATTACACATAACATATATATTGCATATATATATCTATATATATAGATATATATATGCACACACACAAACACACCAAAATATGTCCTAATTTTATATTAAATATATACCTGTTAACAGAAGAAAAGGCTGAAAGAATTTTCCCCAAATAGCCTACTGGCACCATTTGTGGACAGAATGTTACTTCAAGGGTAGGATGTTATGAGTAATTATGATTTTTCCCCTCTGCTCCTCTAACTTTAAGTTGTCTACCATGAATATACAGTGCCTGTATAAGAATTTTAAAAGTACTTTTAAGAAGCAGACTTGTTTTCGTGAGGATTTATCTAAAAAGGTTGACTAAGACCTTTCCATAAAATTTGTAATGTTAACACCAACTCAGAGTTGGGCATGGTGGTGCTGACTTGTAGTCCTACCACCAGGAAACTGAGGTAAGAATCACAAGTTCAAGTCCAGCTCAGACTACACAGTGAGACTTAAGACCAAACCACACCAAACCAAACCTAACCAAGAGGGCCAGATATAGTACTACAGTGGTAGAACAATTGTCTAGCATGCCCAAGACCCTTAATTTGATCCACAGTACCACAAAAATAAAAATTGACATGCCTTTTTTTTCTAGGGGGTGGAAGAGGGGGGATTGGTATTGGAGATTGAATCTAGGGCCTCACACTAAGTTAGATTCTAAAGTCCTTTTTATTTTGAAACAAGGTCTCACTAAATTACCCAGGCCTTGAACTTGCCTCCTCCTGCCTGCTCTGCTTCCCATGTTGCTGGGCTCTGTAAGTTTGTGCCATGCTGACAATATCCATTGTACAACGCAGGCAGTGGGTAAACAGATATTTCCCGGTACAATTCTCTCAACTTCTCTGAAAATGACAAAACATTAAAGGAGAAAGATGGGAGGAACAAATGTTTTTAGAACAATCTGGGGTCTTTAAAGTCCACACAATTCTTTTAGAAGCAAGGTAAGCCCACCGGCTGCCAAAAGGCTCACTGTATACAAATGAGCGATACACAGTCACCAAGAGCCAGTTCCATTAGCAGCTGGACTATGCCATTCTCCTTTGAGGAAAGGCATTCCCTTCTACTCAGAAGGGGAAGACCACAAGCTAAGGTCTCTAGATGTAGGCTACACAGGAACCTGGGCACACACCAATCCATGAAGAACTCACTGCAAATACAAACCACATGGTCCCAGCACACAGGCACCCTACAGGTGAGAACATGGGCGTGGAAACATGCATCTCTGAAAAGCACCAGGCCTGACACATAAAGGGCCACATTCAAGAAAATCCTTCTCTGATGGGAGAAAGCAGAACTTTACTCCAAAATAAAACTAACACTTCTTAGGGTGGGAGAACAGTCAGAAAGAGGAACACGCAGTGAGTCAAGAAAGCAAAAGCGAAGAGCCATGTTCTTAATTTGAAACCCTAGGAAGTGCTGCTGATCACCAGGAATCAAAGCAGTAACTAAAAGTAGCACCCTAACATTAAGGGCCTAGGATTTAGCTCTCAAATCCTGCTCCACACTAAAAATGGCCTTCTAATCACACCTTTCAATGCATCTGTGTTTAGCAATTTTAACATTAGGTCCCACGTAGTCTGTAAGTGAAAATAGTGCTGATTATATTAGCTAGCAAGCTCACACAGCCATACGGGGAGCTTTCTCTTGTGCTCCAGTCTGAACGCAGACCCAACAGCAAGCATCTCCAAGTACAGAGTTGCAGACCAAAACAGTGCAGAAAGATGTATGTAGAAGGAATAAGCTAATCATTCAGCATCTCTGATAGTCACTGCAAAGTTAATACGACTGACAGACACATCCACATTGCTTAACAGACTAAGTCTAAAAAACAGACATCTTATCTATGGATTTCAGATAGAAAGATGTACCCTATTCCCTCTAATATCAATGCAAAGCCTCACACAGGACAAAGAAGAAAAACAGACTGTGAAAGCAGAAATGCTACAGTTTAGAAAGAATCCAGCATTTGGACTCAGGAAACTGCTAAATTCTCTAAGTTCTGTGGCACGAGCCTCACGAACTGAGCAAGGTTCTTACATCTCGGAGCCATAGCTCACTCTACAGTGAAATGCAACACTGGTCTCTCCAGTAGAGAATAAAATGACACAAAGTATGCAGAAACACTTCTGGAAACTCCTTACTTTCCTGTCTACGTTGCTTGTATTATTATTAACTTGGCTCTTAAGGGATTAAAAGTTCTTAGTTATCTCTGTTGTTTAAGCTAAGAGGTAACCATTAAGGAAAAACCTGGTATGCCTGTAACTACACTCTTGGGGTTCGGCCCCTCCGTGTGTTAGCAGTGATACGGCCACTGTGCCGACAAAAGCATCAGCGGCTATGGCTGACCCACACCTACCCAGGTTTGAACTAACCAATTTATCAGCTACTCTGAAATTATCCAGGTCTTCTATCACTTACAACTGGCCTTTTAGTGTCCCAGGTATAGAGAAAGCAGCGGGTCTGAGAAGGGCTGCTGGACCTGCTGAAGAACGCTTCATTTGAGGGAGCCAAGAGAAAGTGGCCTGGTGAGGACAGGCCAGAGCCTCCTCTTGGGCCAGGCTTGGAGACTGCCTAACTTTTATCTCCATAAGACACTAACTGGACTCCCAAACCACAAAAGACAGCACAGCCCGGGCATCTGCTGCCTGCTTAGATGGTGACCTTGTTCCTTTACTGGTAAGACTTTATACTATGAGAAAATGTTGCTTCATACTGTAAGAAAAGACACAGACAAACTCATTTGGCGTGTTCTGAATCCAAGCACTGGGACGGGTGCCTCATCTTTAATTCTCATGTTATACCTACAAAAACCTCCTCCGCTCCACTTTACAGATGGGAGAACTGAAGTTCGATGACGTCAGCAACCTGGTGCACATTGGCAGCGTGGCCACCAGAGGGGCAGGGCCTTGGCAACGCACTGCCTCCTACAAGATGCTGAAAATGTGCTGTGGAGAAGGAACAGCTCTGCCGAGTGACAGCCAGCCTACCTCTCCACGACTGTGAGGGCATCACTGAACCTCGCAGCAAACACGTCTCCAATAAAGTACTCAGCCAGGCGGCCCGCAGCCTGCAGCAGGGAGCTCAAGTCCCTCAGGGAGCAGTGCAACCGCCGGCAGTCGTTCTCTGCTGTGATGTTCAGCCTGTGCCCTGGAACACATCAAGAAGTTACTACAGGTGCAACATGTTCAAGAATGCACAGGAATGAAACCAATTCTCCAAACAAAGCACCCAAGGCTGCTTTCCAGGACACGCACAGGAACCTAAGGGCCGGAGAGAGGCAGAGTTAAGGGGAAGGGAGAGGCAGGCCGGGTATGCTAGCACCAATGAGCCCTCACCTGATTCCTCTTGATCCTCGTAAGGTACTGAGACATCACCAATTTTACACAAGAACACACATCCAAGGATGCCCAGTAACCTGTCCAACATGGGTCTTATTTCCAAGCCAGAGCTGGTATTCTAGGCTAGGTTTGTTGACTCCAAACCTGATATCCCTGTGCAGGACCCTGACTCAGAATAAAATCCCTCTGGGTTGATAACATTTGCTCCTGTTAGAACAGAGTTGTATCTCACATTCTACCCCAAAGTTTTGGGTGGCACAGTATGGAATTCTGAGACACAGCCCCTGGCACCTCCTGGCTCTGTGCCTCACTGAACCCTTCCAACTCTAAGTTTCTTCATCCTTAAAATGGATGGAAAATACTGCTATTTAATTCAGTTTTACGGGCTAAGCTACAATTTTTTTAAAAAATAAACCCTATCAACTATACAGCATTACTCAGAACTAATGATCTTCTAAGATCTAAAACTTTCTTACATTTCAACACATATTCAAATCTTTGAGGATGCTAAGATGAAGTCACCTTGCCTTCTGCATCCCTCTCCACAAAAGAAGAGCACAGCCAGACCTCTCAGACTAGCATGGGGACTCTTAAGTATGACAATGAGCTCCCCACAGTAGGGAACAAGGTGGGAAGTAATAGTAGAAATTCAATTCTAGGACACTTGTAATGCTACCACTCCCTCAGGACTGTCCGAGTCTGCTCCCTACCTCAGCCAATTCAGGCCTTTCCATTGTCATCACCAACTCTCATCTTCTGGTGCTCCACACTATGGACAAGCCTATCCCCTCACACGTCTGTCGTGGTGAGGAACTTGGCCCAGTTTCCAGCAGAACGCATGGGACAGAGGCGTGTGAGTGATTTCAATATAATAAAACAAACGGTAACCTGGGCAGGGAATCTCTAGGAGCCTGGAGTTTTTTCTTATTTCGAGGTGAGTGCAGCTACCACCCATGAAGAGGAACCCAGTAAGGGTAAACACCCACAAAGAAAGAGGTAGACACCAAGCAGCAGGCACTTCAGGTCCTACACCACTTCCAAGGGATGTGTCTAGCAACAGTGCTTGTGCCAGCCACCAATGAAGACAATGCAAGAGCCTGGAAAGGGGTACACTGAGGTTGGGATGTAGTCATAGGGGTCTACATCCCAAGGATCGAGAGAATAAGAGAATAGGCAACTCATGGAATGACCTCAATGAGAACCCAGTGACAAAGGTATGCTTTGATCTGCTCCGAAGTCACCTGTTCCTTTCTCCTCCAAGCCACAGTGACAGCAGAGGGTAGTGTTAGTATGGAAGAGAAGCCCTGAGAAGGCAGCAGGTGGGCAGCTGAGAAGAGCGATCCAGCTCCCCCAGACAGAGCAAGAGGAGGACCATGCCACCCCAGCCAAACGAACCCACAGAACCCACAGAACCAACAGGACTCTCTGGTCATGCTTGGTCATCCGAGAGGAAACACCACTTTTGCTATCATGGGCCACTGAAGAGATGGCCCCAATTTCCCAGTCACAAAAGGACACTGATCAGTCAGGACCTGAAAGTGTGTGGGAGTTTCTAGATTATAGCTATATTACAGACAACTGGGGTCAAATTCTAAACCTGGGACTTCCTTCAGTGTGTGGCTCTGTGGGAAATAAACCCTTACAAACAAGACACCTTGGCAGTGGGCTTGGGGATAGCATCAGCTGGAAAAGGGTCAGGCCAGCTTTTGTTTTGAAGAGTAGCTTCAGAAGCCCCCATGCTCTCCCTGTCTGGCCACAGCTGCCTGAAGCTCCAACCAACGGCAGGATGACCCCAGGACCTCGCCTTCTTCATTGTACTTAACATCCTTAAGCAGGTGTGCTTAGAAATACCTAGTTTTAAGCATGCAAAAGAAACATTCTGGGTTTCCTTTCAAAAGGTACTTTAAATCCACTTTCAACTTAAGTGTGGTCCCTAGTAGCCAGTACTGGGTCACTTAAAATATATTCTGCCTACCCTTCCTTCTCTTTCCCTTGGCCCTTCAGTCTCTGGCAGGATACTTTATCCAAGGGAGCTCTGCATCTTTTGAAAGAAGTTTCCATCTTCAGATACATGGTCCAAGACACAGGAAAAACGTATCTCCCTATCTTTGTTCCTTCTCATCCCTGGGCCTGCCCTTGAGGGCAGATCACATAACAAGCTGTCAAAGACTGCTGACACGTGATCTGATAAGAAGGGAGACAATTCCCAACTGCCTCTTGGTTTTATGGAATTCTGGGTCCCTTTTCTTTCCCATTCCCATGTCGTCCTGACTACCCCTCTAAATTTGTCCTAATTTATCTAGCAAAGCACAGAAGGAAAAACACTCAGAGATGCTGTATTTTCAACTCCTACTTGGAACTGTTTAAAATTGCTCATATTTGACTACTTCTTGGCTGAATTAAACTCACTCCATACAATATAGCTTAGTACTTATGGGCTGCCGAGGGTTCATGTGAAACTGCATTGCAGATGGGTCTTTCCTGTCTGTCGGCAACGCAGAAAACACAGAGGCAGGAGGTAGTCCAAGTTCAATGCTCCCCACTGTGCCCCTCCAGCGCAGAAACCTCCAATCTCCCCTACCACAAAATCCTGCATGGTACCAACCAAACTGATGAGGGGTGAAAAGCTGGTCACAGCCACCCAGGTTTCCTTTTCTTGGGCCATGGTTTAGATTGCTCTCCCATCACCCCCAGAACACACAATATCTGGAAAGTAGAACATTCCCTATGAATATTCCTATGCACAGGCTTAGAGACTTTTAAAATACCCCACGTCCTACTGGCCAAGTTATCTTGAAGCAATCTAAATGTTGGCAAATCACTGCCAGGGATGTAAGGGCAGGCAGGGGTAAGAAAACTAGCACCTGAGGCATTCTACTCTAAGGGAACAAAGAAATCATAAATGTGTCCAAGCTGAACAAAGAGCAGCAGTCTAAGAATCCTACAAGCTGTAGATGAGACGATCTCTAGGGCAAGAATGCACACACTAATAACCAAAGGAGGTAAAGCAGCACTCAGAGCTCCAGGGATCTCAGGAGGGAGCCAGCAACACAAGGAGGACAACCAGGATTTGTTTACTCACAAACAAAAGGAAAAACAGTGACAGCAAATGGTAACCTGGCAGGGACACCAGAGGCTCACAGCAACTGGAGGCAACACCGCCAGGCGTCCTGCTTTTACCCTCTATTGAGGAAGCAGAAGCAAGATCCCCAGTACCAAAGAAACTAAGCGCTAAACCTTAGGAATGTGAGGCGCTAATGAAAGTTGGAGGTGGGGGAACAGATGCTTCCAGGCTGGGTAACACCTCTATAGTTTTACTGTTGGTCAAAATGTACACCCCATGATCATAAATGATGACAAATTAAAACAAGGCTCCCCCCTACCCAGATACCAAAGGAGACCTAAGAACTAAAGGTAAGGCTGGCAGGTCAACACAAATGATAGGAGGAGGCCACAGCCTCCCCAGGAAACGATAACAGAGCTTCTTCTGGAAGGCAGCAAGGCTGGCCAGTATAGCAGGAAGGCTATTTGAGGGGGCAATGGCCATGGAGCCAGGGAACAAACTGTATGCAAGAGTTTTCACTTTGTGATAGTCTTGCATTGGAAACGTGGCTTCTGAGCCACTAGGGCATGGGAGAGTGCTTTGTTATGGATAAGAAAGCTCATTTTAAAATGGAAAGTAGGCAGACAGCGGGTGAAAAAAATAAGAAATAAAAATAAAATAAAATGGAAAGTAAGTATTTCTCTGGCATGAAAGGTTCTGCCACTGCAGTATGCATGAAGGATCAACACTGAGAATGAGATTTATAAATGATCCGGAAGAGTCAAGTGCTCCATGAAACTGCCAGTAAATGGGCTTTGATGAGGATAAGTACACAGTATCTGATTTAGGGAGAAATAAATCAGATTATTCTTCTAACACAGGAACACATGAATTATCCGTTGTTTCAGAAAAAAGAATTTAAGACTCATTGAAGATTTTTATCTATAAACAGACTACATAATATAGAAAAGAAAAAAACAAAAGTCAAGTACAACACTGAACAAGAAACTTAGAGATCAACTAGGGGGACTGGTGTATTTTGTTTTGTTCTGTGGTACCTCAGATTAAACCCAGGGTCCTTACTGACCTACGACCCCAACCCTTACTAACTTTTTTTTTTTTTTGAGACAGGGTCTTGCTCTGGAGCCCAGGCTGGCCTTGAACTCACAGCAACCCTCCTGTCTCCGCCTTAATTTTTTATTTTGAGAGGGTGGAAGCCGTCCAGTCTGGATTCAAGTTTGGAATCCTGCTGCTTCCCACAGTGGTGGGGTTATAGGTATACAACCCCACGCATGGCTTATTTTTTTTATAGCTACAAAACAGGAATATTATCTTTAGTGTCTAGAGTACATTCTAATTTGAATGAAGGCCCAGGGAGAGACCACCTGGGTGGACATGATTATCCCCATGCACGGATTCTAGGAACATCCGTGGGATTTCTACAGACTCAAATGGTTTTCACTAGCATTGATAAAATATTTTACAGCCATGTATGTTTTGAAAAATGACTTTTCAAAGCTGTTCTTAACTCGTCCATGAAGCCAGGGCCTGGACCTGGGGCGTGGCGAGTACTATCAACCTCCTGGGGCCCACTGGAATACTTGGAGGCTAATACAGTCATGGGAACAGGCTGTCAGGGGCCATCATGAAGGCAGCCTCAGAGAGCCTCCCAGGGAGGTTCTGCCATAAATAACAAACCAGTCCAGGCCACACTATGCTCAGTCTAGTACCAGGATGATGCAACAGGGACAAAGCAGAAGGCTGCAGCCAGGGTCAGGCATAAGTTCTGTGCCAAGAGCAGCACAAGACGGTACAGAGGACATGGCAGTGTGCAGAAGACAGGTGGGACTTTAAGTTACAGGTTAGCTGACAAAAATGAAAAGCAGTTATGGCAACTTTTCATCATTCTCCACTCTACCATCCAGGAGACTGTTTGGTGCTCATTTAACATTTCTGAACATCAGTGTCCTTTTTGTAAAGTAGGGGTAACTAGTAACACCTCCAGGACAGTCAAAAAAGTAATTTTGTAATAACAGTTCCTCCTATATAGCGAGTACCCTACAAATGGAGGCTACTGGAATCAGCAAATTTTCAAAAGAGTATTAAAGCTACCCCAACTTGGGGAAGTCTAAAGAGCAGCAGCCAAAGCCTTCCCAGAAAATCGCAGGCAGAGCTTCCCGCAGGCCACTGGCAGCAGGAGAGGTCAGGAGCTGCTCCACTGTCCTGACTCTCCACACTAAAGAACACTCTCAGGAAAATCAGGGCCGCTTCCTTTCCAGCATAATTTCTGTTTTCAAGCACAAGAGAAAATAGTCCAGGGTTTTTAGTCTGATCTTGCTTCAAATGAGTTTCTTTTTAAAAACATGCTTTTGGAATACAGTGCCATAATCTCAACTTTTAACTTCCTCACAAGCTACTCTGTATCATGAGCTTTTAAGTTTTTCTCTGCATAGAAGTGGGAAGAGATGGGCAAGTTGGGGGAAACAGAGGCTGCAGTAGAGAAATCACATATAATAGCACAGTTCAATCTTGGCTTTTTTTTTTTTTTTGAATGTTTTATTAAATTAGAAAGTAAAAACTAGTTTACCTGAGCCCGAAGTAACTACAAACTGCTGTAATCCCAAATAAACTTCTAAATTGTCCTGAAGAACTGGGAACTGAAAACAAAGAAACAAGTGGGGTTTTTTTTTTAAAAGAAAATAATCATAAAGGCAAGTTTTAACAAAATTTTAACATTAAAACATTAAGAACCTATGGGAAGGGGGCAAGATCAAAAACTCTTCTCTAGTAACCTTCACACGCAGCTAATACAAAGTGTCAGCTTCTCAGCTCCTTCCAATAACAAGCTCTATAGTTGAAACTTCTGATTAATATACAGTAAGAAAGAAATAAAACATCAGATTTTTTTTTTTTTGAGACAGTGTCACACTGCAGTCCGGGCTGATTCTGAACTCACTGTGTCACACAGACTCGCCTTAAATACACAGCAATCCTCCTGCCTCAGCAGCCCAGGTGCTGGGATTACAAGTGTGTGCCACCACACTTAGCTTATGTAGTGTTGGGGAATCCAGCCTGGACAACTTAACAAGACCTTGTCTCAAGTTAAAATAAATAAAGGGCCATGGATAGTTGAGTACAAAGGCTCTGGATTCAATCCCCAGTACCAAAGCTGGGGAGGAAGAGAGGCAGGAGTAGAGGGAGGGAGGCAGGAGAAGAGGGAGGGAGAGAGGGAGGAATGGGAAAGGAAGGAAGGAGGGAAAAAAGAGAGGGAGGGAAAAAGAGAGGGAGGGAAAAACTTCCATGTGTCCTCTTACATGTACACAGCAGGCAAGTTAAAATGTTACTTTTAAATATTCATATTTTATCCAAGATTAAACAGGCTTCCAAAAATTACCTAAATTAGTTAATGAAAATGTTAACATATGTATCATTTGAAGTGAGATTCAGTTATTTGTATTATTATTATTATCTGTGAAACGAGGGTGAGAAGACAGGAGAGAGAGAGAGTGAGAGAGAGGAAGAGAGAGATGATTCTTCTGTCCTCTGTCCAGGGGTGAATTACCAGGGTCGAGAAGGCGTGCGTGGGCAGGAGCTCCATCACCTTGGCCACCACCTCCAAGCTCTGGCGTAAGTACCGCTGCCACTCTGTTTGCTGCTGTGGGGAAACAGAAGAATTAGCTGTCCCAGGCAGACAAAATCCTGTCCTCTTCCCTAGTCATCTCCCTTGGGCCTTAAGCCCACTCTCATACATGAAAGTCTGAAGAAATGGAAATGATAAAAATCAGATCTGGTGCTTTTACAAAGCCAACCTAGAATTACCTTTTAATCCAACAAATTAATTTCATAACAAGTTATTTCTTCAGAAAGCAAACAATCCACATACAATTACCCACATTTTCCCCTGGAATCACAGATGTACAAAGATCAAAGAGCACCTTTGCAAGGTGTGAGTGCCCTTTAAATCATCCCATCTGTAGCAACTGGTCACTCAGCATCCGTGGAGAAGGCCCATTATGAAGTGTTTTCTCATATACCTGACTAAATTAGTGACACCCAAGCGTGGTCCTGGAAAGCCAATGAGCAGTGCAAACTTTGTGGTTTCTACCAATAGCCCTCTGGAATCAGCTGATCCAGTGATTCCCAACCAAGCTAAGGTTAAGAAGCACTGACCTAAATCAGAGATAATACCAAGTAAAACTCAAGTTTACCAAATATCTACTATGTTCCCAGCAAACAGACAGTTCTCCCACATGGGATGCCTCATGTAATTATTAACACAAGTCAGTAAGACATGTCATTTTTTCTTTTGGGAGATTAAGGTTCAGAGAAATTCACTATCCAGACCCCACTGCCTCTGTGTCCAAGGCTGTAATAATTCAAATCCAGGCCTGCTGGTGCCCATTAGTGATGGTAGTGGGTTGGCTGGTTGGCTGGTTCGTTCATCCATTTGTTCTTAACACCCCCAACTCAAACATGGCTACCTTCAAGGTCTTGACCATGCCACAGTCATTCTGATTTCAAGAATGATAAAGTGCCAGTGCTTAAAGAAAAGAAACACTGGTGTTGTGTTCTTACAGGGATTTTCCTCACTAATGTTGGACGTGGCAAAATAAATTACATTCACAATTGATTTTTAAAAGTATTAGTTTATGCTAGACCTGGTGAGACACTCATGCAATCCCAGCACTCTGCCCTCTAGGGAGGCTGAGGCAAGAAGACCACAAGTGCATACCCAACCCAGAAAACTTAGTGACCTAGCCAGATCTGTCTCACAATAAGATACAAAAATGGTGAAGAATGTAGCTCGGAGTGAAGGCCCTGTATCACCCCGCTAAATCAGTTTATAAACTACACTGAAGACAGACTTCCTTTCTTTCATTGTCCCCTTATTATTTAAATACCTCTCATTTCCACCACGATCCAGCAAAAATTCTTTATTCCCAGGATAGAAGGGGAGGTGGAGGTGCAAGAAAGAGTAAACAGGAAGGACTCAGAGCCATTTTTCACTGTACATCTGGTTTTTTTACTCACATGTCAATTCCACGCGGCTAAAAATGCCTGTAAAGCTTTTCTTTTCGGTCAATGAGCCAAAAGAGATCAATAGGAGATTTAAAAAAAAAAAAATTGAAATGTACAACTCAAACCCTGAGACTGCACTAGTCCAAGCAGTTTCCAGAGCAGCGGATAACAGGCGCCAAGCCTTATTCTGACACAGACCTCAACACAATGACTAAGGGCTGGTTAGGGTATGCTGCTTACGTCATCATCCAGAGTCTCGTCATCCAATTCCTCCAGCTGGGCCTGGTTGTATCTGAACTGGATTCGATTCAACACCTCCGTGAGCAAGAGGACCAGGGCATCTTCGTACCTACAATGGAAGGCAGAAACTCAACATTAACCTCAAGTAAACTTTCAGCCTAGGATTCTAAAAAAGATTCCTGCACCATTGACGGGAATGGCATCCACACAGCATCCTCACCATCAAGGAGCATCTACATTTCCGATGCTGTTTATGGTTCAGTGGATGTGTACACAAGTGAGACAGGATGAGGGATGTTTATTTTATTTAAATTACATCCCAGGTACCATTTATCTTCTTGGTGGATGAACCCTTTTACCATTATATAATGCCTGAGTTTGTCTCTGATAGCAACTTTTGTCTTAAAATCTATTTTGTCTGACTTTAGCATTCTAGTCCAGCTCTTTTTTTGTTGTTTGCATGAAGAACATTTTTCTGTCCTTTCACTTTCAACCTGTCTCAATTTAAAGTAAATTTTTTATACAAAAGTGTGCAGTTGGAACATATTCATTTTTAAGAAAATTCATCCTATAACCTCTACTTCTTAAGTGGAGAATTTATTACATTTAATAACTGTTAACATGGATTTATTTTTGCCACTTTGTTACCTGTTGTGTATCGTATGTTCCTCCCTCCCTCCCCTATTGACCTCTTGTGTTATACACTCTCTAGCATAGTATTTTAAATCCCTGTCTCTTTTTTCATACATGTTCTACTTACTCTCTCAGCAGCTGCCCTGAGGATCACAAGCATTATATATAAATATCAATGACTCAGTGCTTTCATCAGCTGTGAGGGTGGGTGGTATCGTCCATCTATTTCTGACGAGAAAACCGTATTTAACAGAATTTAAATAAGTTGCTCAAGGTCACAGAACTAGCTATTTGGAACTCAGGGCTCCCAAACTCAAAATCCCATGTTCCCTCTATGCATAAACTACCAATGGGCTTTGTGTTTACAACATCCAACTTCAAACCCTGATCTTTAGTCAATTTTAGAAAGACCTGGAAGCTAAAGAAAGATATGGAAAATGCCTGTGGGAAGCCTGACCACCCTCTAATTTCAGTCTGATAATAATATGCCAAAAAAAAAAAAAAAATACTGGGAGCCCGAGCTTTCACTATTTCCCATACTGGTAATACCTAACTCCGAAGGCACCGGGGTACGTATAACATTTGCTACCACGTGGCCAGCAAACCTCTCATTTCCAAGAACGAGTCATGTTGCCTACATGTTTGCCTGTCCTGAAATGCTTCTAACACAAGTTAAGTTGTTCCCCTTAGAAAGCAAAGCACCCACGCTGGCCAGTAAGCCCTCAGTGCCAATCTACTTCACTATACTTCACGGTATTGGGAGTAAGCCTCACAAAGCACATTTTCCTCAGCCCATTAAGATCAACCAAGACAGGAAGAGATAAGGAGAGGTGAAGGGACTTCAGTGTTCCTGTGATTTTGCTGTCCTGGCAGTCTTACCCCAGCAATGGACACTGGTCAGTAGCAGTGGGTTCCCATTTCCACCCTCATTTCACATGCCCAGAACTAACCACACTACACTCACACCTGCTCCTCAAGGCATAAGGCATGAGTCCCAGCCCCAGCCCCAGGGAGCCCTCTTCCAAACTCCTGTGGCAGCTAGGGCAGTGGAGGTGGCACTCTTCAGAGATCTGGGCCCTCACAGCATGGGGCCCACTCCACTGATATTCCACCTCCTTCCTTCACACCGGGCCTCAGGGCACAGATGTATCTTGTAACTATCACCCACGCTACCTCACATTTCCTGTTTTGCTTTTCCAGCCCTCTACGATCTCTTCAATAAATTTCCTACTATTAATTCAGCTAAAAATAATTAAGTATAGCTTCTAGATTCCTGACAATACTGTAACCAAAGTATCATCCAATCTAAATCTAAATCAGGATAAGTACTGGGACAAGAAAAGAATCATATTTTTTAAAAATATCTGAGGTCAAGATCAGATATAGTTCATCTAGACTAAGAACTGCAACCCAGGTGGTAAGACTATGGAGAGTGTACACACCATTTATAACTCCTCACATTTTAGAGCTGGTAGGCATAACAGCTTAATTTCTAAGTAAAGACAGAGACACTGACCATTCACCCCATCCTGACAATGACCCAACCACTACTTGCAAATGACTTAGCAATATAATGGACACCAGGCCTACACCAGACTGACAACTGAACATGGCCCATGAAAGAATGCTGCCAGGGAAAATTATAATAAAACCAGCAACATCTGTGGGACAATCACCCTACAGAATCAAAAATCACACTTTAGTACAGAAAAGTAGTATCAAATACTTGGATCCTAGAGCTTATATTTGCCAGTTGCTCATGACATAAATTTCTGAAGTGACAGAAGTTTCATGCTTTAAATTGCTGTGTCAAACCAAAATAATCTCACAGGAAAAAATATCTACTTGTGGCCAAGAGGACAGAAATTCTTCATCCATAAACTGTCTTACAGAATTAAAATGGAAATTAGAGACTTCGTATGTAATGATGATCACAAATAAAAACCTAAGATCCTTACTAGTAGTTGGCAACTCTACTATAAAATCCATCCAGTATCACAGAAAATAAAACCCACCCAGGAATCCTGCTAAAGGCACACAGATAATTGCTCTATATAGAGTGTATGGTGGGGCTTAGAAGGGTATACGGATAAAACAGACAGTCTAGTTGCCTGCCCCACACCTAATCCCCGCCTTTCCTCCTCAGAACAGAACATTGAGCACTGAAGAACAACTTGAAGACTACATTTCCCAGTACCCCCTGGAGATGGGGTGGTCCATGGGACAGTAAAAGAAGTCACTAGGTGAGGCCTCTCGGAAAGCTTCTTTTGCCCAGCTTCTCCTACTTCTCCCTCCTGCTACCTGAGTCATGAGTATGATGACAGGTTTCACCTATCCAGCATCCATCTTTAACCAGTAGGTGACTGTAAAGATGGAAGACACGAGCTATGGCTAACACCAGTAGAAAAAGCAGGTTATACGAATCTAAAAACATATGTGGTAAACAAAGAACAAGCAGACAATGAAAGTTTCTCCACAGACAGAGAAAACCAACAGATGTCAATTTCAAGATGACACAGGTGGTAAAATTATTCACTTTAATACATTATTATAACAATCCTCCATGAAGTTCTTTATATAAAAAATGCCAAACTGTTTTGTGTCTGTTACTTCCTCATTGCTGAGACACAATACGCAACACCCACAACTTAAGGGAGAAGATCTATTTTAGCTCATAGTTTCAGAAGGTCACAGTCCATACATGGGTGACTCATGGAGCCATAGTGGAGGAAAGCAGTTTATAGCGTGGCAGACAACCAAGAGAGGGAGGAAAGCAGAGCTATACTTCCAAGTCCTGTCCCTGTAACCCATCCCTTCTGGGTCAGGCCCTGGTGTTCTGGCCCCTCTGATCAGGGCCCACCTCTTAACAGTACATGGTTCCACCAATCTTTTACAACATGCAAATCCACGAGTATTTTAGGGGACACTCCAGGTCCAAACGTAACAGTATTCCTCCTCACACTTTAATGCGTTTGTGGAAGCACTATTCTTCAGTGTCACTCAGAGACAGGGCCTATGAGGAGGTAATCAGGGTTAAATGAGGTAGTGAGGGTAGGATTTCAATCCGATGGGACTGGTGCCCTCTTAAGAAAATGAAGACCAGATGGGAGAGCTCACTCCTTCTCTGCACATGCAGAAAAGCCACGGCAGCACGCAGCAAGAAGACACGACCCGTCATCACACCAGCAAGGGCGCTCTCAGCACAAACGCATTCTCCTGGCTCCTTTATCTAGGACTTGTAGCCACCAGAACCGTGACAAAGAAAATTTCTGCTGTTTAAGCCAAATGGCCAGTGATGTTTTGTTATGGCAATCTGAACTGACTAAGACTAAAGACAAATGATTTCAGAAAGAACCGGTGAAGTCCACAAAGAAAAAGCAAAAGAACTGGTGAGTATCTAGTTAAATGTAACTGATGATTTTTCTGCTCTTAAGTTACAGCAATGGATGAAAGCAAAAACTAGAACAATGGCAGGGTTTCCCAAGTATGTAAAGCACACAACAACAACAGAAAGGAGAGTTAGGGAATCTTTACAGTCATAAGGTTTTCCTACCACATAGGTGGTAAAATGATACCATGGCAAATCAGTATACATAGTACTACCCAGAGCAACCAGTAAAAATAAAACCATATTAAGACTTACAGTCAGCCAGGCATGATGGCACACGACTATAATTCTAGTACTCTGGAAGGCTGAGGCAAGAGGATCTCAAGTCTGAACCCGGTGTTGGTAACTTAGATACTGTCTCAAAATAAATAAGGAGGCTGGGGGCCAGGCATTAACTTCATGCAAAGGCACTGGGATCAAGCCTCAGGACCATACTTTCCTTCCTACAAGAAAATTACTGTCAAGTAATCTACAGAAAAACTGAAAAAAAATAATGTATCCACCTAGTATCAGTCTCAAAACAAATGAAGCAAAAACTGATAGAAATGAAAAAAGACACACAAATTCACAATTACACTTCTTTCTTAGTAAGTGACAGCCCAAGTAGGACACAACTGACATTTACAGAACATTCCACTCCATGACAGAAGAATTACACAGGTTTTTCAGGTATACAACCAACAATCTACAGGAAGCCTAGGTCATGAAACTTTAACAAGTTTAAAAGAACTAAAATCACATAAGCTATGTTCATAGATCACATTAAAATTGAACCAGGAAACAACAAAAAAATGGAAATTAGACAACAAAGACTTCAAGAGAAACTAGAAAGTATTTTCAATCAAGTGAACATAAGATGCAACATATTAAAATCAGACAGATAAGGCTTACGCAGTACTTAGAGGACATTTACAGCATTTGATACTTATGTACGAATGAGTAGAAGCAATATAGCTCTCACAAGTTCTGGAAATTAGCTAAAATCACTCACGTTACAGCGACTGTCCAGCAGGCGCCCAGTAAGTCAATGACGAATAAACACATAAATATGCACACAGGCACTATGTAAAATCCCCAATCCAATAACTGCAAAACAAGCGAAGCAAATCATGGGTAGCTCTTCAACTCAACGAAGTCACTTCAATCTACTCACCTGCCCTCTGGGGAAGTTTGGAACATAAATCCTCTTAGCAGGAGCTAAACAGTTACTGGACCTATGGTCTTAACCTAGTTGATATGTTTCATTAACCATGTCACAGGCAATGGGTAACAGAGCACCCATTCTACGAAGAACAACGGATGTATTCTTTTTAAAAAGCCAGTTTTTCTTACACTCAACCACAGTAAATTACAGAAGAATGTAACGTCACTCACAATCCATGTGCTGGTTCACATGGCCGGCACTTGCCAGTTTTCTGGTGACTGAAACACTTTAGTTTGCTTTACACACTCAAGTTGCCTCATCTCCACATAAAAGTCAAGTTTCTACAGAGAAGACTCCTTGGTGAGCCTAAGGAGAAGACAGGCAAGACAGGAAAAAGAACCACCGCTGATCCGGCGAGCACCAGGCTGCACGGGCTCCTTCTACTACATGACTGGCAATGCAGAAGGCACAACAATCTTCAACACACAAATGAAGAAAAGGAAACTGAAACTCAGGCCTTTCCATAGCACCGTCTCCAAACAACAACTCAGACACTTTTCCCCATCAACAACTCTGCTCAGTCAAGTTTGATTACAGAACACTTAGCCCACTAACACTGGGATTCAAATCTCTAAAGTCCCCATTAGCTCTGTTCTAGAAACTCTTGAGCACTCTCATTAAGCAAGAAACAGGCAGAGCTCCAATTTCAAATTTCCTAGGGCCAAAAATAAATCCCTAACATTTGTGCTTCTAAGTTAGTGGCCTACCATGCCCAGCACTTTGTTGTGATGAATGTTGTGAAACCTTTAAACCACACAGGACAGGAACCAAGAGCTGCCTCTGCAACTTAGCCACACCTACATTTCCCATTTAAGACACTAAGAAAACACTTCTGTTTCCTGCAAGATCAGCTACTTCTGAATTCTGGCTGAAGTCACAAATGTAATTCCAAAATCACTCCGCAGTATTTCATCAGCTGAAAACATCTGATCCCATTTACATGCTCTTAGTTAAACAAGCAGAGTAAACACCAGTTGCCAGTGTTCTGTACCAGCTGCTCTTACAAACCAGCACCTCTCCATACACTGGGACTCTCAGAACACGGGGCAGCGACTGCAACTTCCACAACTCCCCACGTGAACCCTTCAGTGTGAGTGGTGACCTATGCCAGCGTCTTAACACTTCCTTCTGGCATGCCACCAACTAAGTGATCCACTCTTCGTTGCAGTCTCCAGCCTCGGGCCAGCAGGTGTGTGGCAAGCAGTTCCTAGCTGGTGGTTCCTCTAGCAAAAGCCACACACCAGCTCTGAGGGGTTTTTCATTTCTTTTACTTTGCTTCTCAAAAGTGAAAAAGTATACATGTGTGGTTAATAAATTTTTTCATAAAAAATAAAGCCTCAGTTAAGATGACAACCCAAAGATCAAGGGGCAAGATTCCTAGTATCTGAAGTGGTCAGCCAGAACTATTGACAAGAGTGGTAACAGACAGCAGGTGTCCAGGCAGCCAGGTCAAAATCTGCACGGGAGCTAACGGCCTTGAACTTGTCTGGGAACCTGTCACTTAATTCCATGGTCACTACCACAGTCAAATTAAGTGGTAATAAATTTTTCTATTACCTATTGTCATCATCACATTGTGGCCATTTACACAGCAGCAAACACATCTAAGCACTGTGTCAGGTGTTTTATATACATGTTTCCTTGAATCTTAACCATTATGCAAGAGAAATACTAGCATATACATCCTGTAAGAGGAAATGTGACCAGCAATAACACTGGCTGAAAGGACACAGCTACTGCAAAGCAGAAAAAGAACTCTCTTCTCTGTGCCACTGCTCCATCTATTGGTGTAACAATCTGTACAAGGCAATAATAACCTACACATCTGACACTAAAAATCTACTGTATTATTTTCTTTATATTTTTACTTGTACAGTCCTTTAAAAAACGTTTCCATATTAACCATTTTTCCAGTTTATCTTCTCAATAAGCCTGATAGACATGATGGAATATATCAACCACTATAAAGAAAAAACAGGGCTAGTCCCAGAACCAAAGGAAATACCTATTCAGCACAGGACAAAGACTTCTGGCGGAAGTAGACTTTTTATCAAGAACTTCATTCAAAAATACAATTAAAGTTGACAATGTCACTAAAAACAGGATCTACTGCTGTGTGGTAAGACTTGTGAGGCCTGAATGTGCTACCCTCCCAGCAATGAGCTGGACATGACGCCAAAGCAACAGTGAAGCCGTCCTACCTAAAGTCACAAGAACATTTGCCAACAAAAGACAAATGCTCAAATGTGGATGCAATAATTAGTTTATAATTTTAAAAGCTCATAAAACCTTAGCACGAAAACATCTCCCCCTAAGAGGTTCCCTCTACTTTCTTCCACTGGCTCACTTCTGGGGAAGCGCACTCACCAGCTGCACTGCTAGCCACTGGGACCATTTTCAGGGCATGTGCAAGTGTCTCTCCTGAACACATTAGTTCGTCAAATGTCTCAATAACTATCATCATCCACATTCTACAAATGAAACAGAAGCTACCAGAGGCTAATTTGCCTGAGTACCTGCAAGCAGAAACTATAAAACCAGCATCTAAACCCAGGGCTGCCTGATTCCCAGGCATGTCAACCGCACTACAGAACCTCCCCCACACATCGGCCAGGTTTCACACAGAGTGACCACTTAATCAGAAAGCACTCTGGCCAACAGTGTGAGAAGATGCAAGAATTACAACTACCCAGTGCTCCGGAAGCTGAGGCAGGAAGATCTCAAATTCAAGGCCACACCTGGACAGCCTAACCCCGCCTCAAAAAAATTTTTTTTCTTTAATTAAGAGTTCGAGATATAACTCAGTGGTAAAGTACTTGCCTAGCACATGCGAAGGCCAATATTTCATCCCCAGTACACTCCAATCTCCCCTTACCACCCCCCCCCCACACCCACGCAAAGCTACATTTAAACTGAGTATAACCTGCAGGTATTCTTTTAAGGTGATAAAGTAACGCAGCTTCATCAGCTAGTCTGTGACCTCATATGATGCTTGTATGCATACACAGGAATCTAGGTGCATTTAACAGGAAACTATTCTGACCCTGTTACTGAGGAAAGACCTCAACAAGCCCTCTCATGTCACTTGCTCGTTAAGTCGTCCCCCTGCCCTGCCTTGCTCCAGATGACACCTGACTGAAGCCACCTGAGAGCTACAAACTGATCTCCAGCAAATGGCATCTCCCTGGTCCTCAGAAGAAGAGCTACATTTCTCTACCTCCTCCAGTAGGGGGAAAAGCCTGTTTTGAGGGGTAAAGATGCCTTTCAATCCTAATAATTATTTACAGAATTAACTATTCTTGGGCAAAGGAACTAAAAAGATGTGAGTGGTAAGATTTTCTAATCAGTAATGTTTCTTCAGATTTATAAAACCTGGAATACTCCGTGATCTGTAGATAACAGCACCCCATGCCTCAAAAACCAGCCTGCCCTAAATCTGTGACTACCCTGGATTCGGACCCACCTGCTGCCCCAGCACGTCTCCCTGCACCTCTCTGTACATCTTTGTGCTTTGTACCATCTTCACTGGAGACAGCCTCCATCTTCTACAGTTTGCTAGCTTTTCAAAGAAATATTTTTCTTGACAACAATCTGTCCTTGAGTTATGGGCCTTCATCAGTGATATTCAACAAATACGAGTTCATAGTCATAATCCTACAATGTAAAATAGAGTTGCCAATCCTAAAGGCGCAGGCCTATATTCCCAGCACTCCGGCACAGGAAGATTCCAAGTTGGAGCCCAGTATGGCAATTTAGCAGGACTGTTTCAAACTCAAAAAACTAAACATGGGCTGGGGATGTAGCTCAGTCTGAAAATCCTGCAGTTGATCTCCACTACCACAAAACAAATAAGTAAGTTAATTAGTTAACTGCAAGGTTTTCATGTTGGTTTCATTTTGGCTTTCTGGGGTATTGAGAGTTAAACCTGGGATTTTCACATTGAGCTACATTCTCACCAGGTTGCTGAGGCTTGGCTAAAACTTGCAATTCTCCTATCTCAGCCTTCCAAACTGGCCCCACTTCTGCTGGGGCTTTTTTGTTTGGGTTTTTGGGTTTGTTTTGTTTTTTTTGCCTTCAGAATTCAAGTCTGCCTATTTATTATGTGACTAGAATACAGCTATCTACTGAGAGTATGATAAGCACATTTCAGAGAAAAGCAGCCATCTCACTTTCCTTACAGATAGACTCTGCCATTATTTTCCTAGCACGCTGAAACTCCAAGTTCCCCTCCTCCTCCTCCCACCCTGTGGCCTTGAGATTATACTGTACCGGAAACTACTTTCTTCCTGCAAGCAACCAATGCATAGGGAAGAAACAAAACTTTACCTGCTTTCTGTGGCTAAAAAATACAATAAAAAGTAAAAAGTATTTGCCTGTGGATATAGGATCATGGATAATTTTCTATATTTTCCTATTTAAAAAAATAATTTTATGAGGAATTTATTAATATATTCATGAAATTAAATAAGTAAAAATATAATGAACTCCAAGTTCTTATGCACTAACTTCAACATCAATGATCAACACATAGCTAACCCTGTTTCTTTTTTACTTTTTGAGATTGGGTCTCACTCAGTTGCCCAGTCTGGTCCTGAACTCACTACGGAGCCCTGGCTGGCCTTGAACTCACAACAATCCTCCTGCCTCAGCCTCCAGAGTGCTGGGATTACAGGCATGTGCCACCATGCTCAAGCTTTATGTGGTGCTGGGGAACTGAACTCAGGGCCTTGAGCTTGCAAGGCAAGCACTTTAATAGCCATGCCATTCTTCCAGCCCTGACCCTGTTTCTTTTATACAACACACCACTTCCCTTCTACCCCAGAGGATTATTTAAAGCAAATTCCAGTTGTCTATCATTTTATTCAGTTACTTGTTCGTATTTCTAAAGTAAGAGCCCTTTAAAAAACACACAAATTATCATACCAAAAAAATTAACAATACATATTTTTAGCAGAAAATACCTGTTTTTTAAAAATAAGTTATTCAAAAGAAAAATTGCCCAGTGTCATTACGGCCTGAATAGCTTACATGTCTCAGTTTTGAGGAGGTCCAGCTGCATAGCGACCCCTTCGGGTCACAAGAATAACTGGCAACAATGGCTGTTGCTGTTCATCAATATTTACCTGTTGAGAACTGCTTCCTTGTCTCCCAGACGACTTTTAATTTTACTTGTCAGATAGTCCAAAAAGAGTGTCCAGATATCCAGACAAGAGAAGTAACCTTCGTGAGTAGGCTATGATACAAAAGAAATCCAGAAAAGAAAATTACTTAATGCAACTACTGCTTAGAAACACACAAACATCAGAGTTTATTTCCACCAGAAGGTAAACCAGAGGCCTAGTTTCTACCGCTGGCTTTTGGTCAGGGTCTCTACCATTGGGCCCTACCAAACCTCAAAGGCAGGGATCTATCAAACACATCACCAGGGAGATGCCAGACAGGACACACGGAGCTACAAAATATGCCAGGGGAAACCTATCTTAAAATCAGGGGCCGCAGTGGGTAGCACTGACATACCACCCAATTTGAAACCATTATAGAAAGAAAACAAAGAAGGGCCGGGACATAGCTCAGTGATGAAAGCACTTGCCTAAGAAGTGTGAGGGCCTCAGGTTCAGTCTTTCAGGTACCATATACTGTAATCTCAGCACTCAGGGGGCTGAGGCAGGAGGACTGCCATGACTTCAGGCCAGCCTGAGTTACACAACTGAGTTCAGGACAAGCCTGTACTACAGAGCAAGACCCTATTTCAAAAAAAAAAAAAAAAAGGGGGGGAAAGGAAAAGAAGGGGAGGGGAGGGGAAGGGAGGGGAGGGGAGGGAAAAGCAACTGAGATCCAAAGATATGAGTCATTCAACACCAGAGACGGTTCCTTTACCCCCAACCCAGTCTTTCTATAATAAGCCACTCCAAAACCAAAAATAAATTAGAGTGGCTTCAAAGGGTGAAAGTTTACACATCTGAACATGAAGAGTAATATCTGCAAGTCTTCCTACACAACAGATTGAAAAGGAGCTGTTAATTATCACCCTCAGAGAATTATGCCATTTGGAGAATCAGTAATGTCATGAAGGCTAACAGCAACCTCAACCTAGGTATGGATATGGATAAACAGTTTAAAAAAAAAAAAAAGAACAAGTCTTTTTAGGATCCTAAAGCCTACACTGCTGCACTTGTTAACTTCTTAAGAGAGAACATTTAGACTTCATTTCATGCAAAAACCTGGCCCCAGATTCCAACATCCAGCCCTCCTATGCACAGTCAGACAGATCACTCAAATTCTGGCTACCTACAAAGGCAGGTTTTTGCCAGTGACTGACTACTTCACTGAACCACACATTTGGGGACAGGATCAGATATGTGAAGAAATAACACCATCACCTTCTTGCATCGGGTTGCTTCTATTTTTAGAAATCTAAGTTTATAAGAGCTGACCAAGGAATAACTAACACTGGGGAAGTAGGTAGTACATCGACAGCAATTCTACACCCAACCTAAACTCTCAAACAGAAAAACTAATTTGAATAACCAACGGACTCCTGCCTCACAACACAAAGAGAAGCCCTGAAACTACACAGCTATAGCTCAGCCAGGATCCAAATAACCATGTCCTGTCCCTACGTCATACAGGACATCTATGACATAAAATCAATCAAGGGAACAATCGACAAAACCAATCAGAAAGCCACGTGGAAATCAAGTGCAGAGTCTGAGGAGTCAGTGGAGAGGCCACCAGACGTGCACATCCAGGAAATGTGGTTGTGCTCGTCCTGGCTTCATCTACCAAACCTCCCTGAAATAAGGCACCCTACTGTCATTCCTTCATTTAAAAATAGCAGCTTCCTCAGAAGAACCTGACTGATGTGATGCAGGTAGAAAATGCTCTAGAGAAAAGCCACCAGATAAGTCCAGCCTTTCTGGCTACACTGAGTAGTTAACAATTACATGTGTCATTCTTAAGCCCTTCACACTGGGTCCTCTTTATTTTTATGTACTAAGTCCGTTTTCCACCTCAAATCTTTCCTCCAAATCCCAAATTACATGTATACAGTCCTCCTAACTTAGACCGCTACCTCTTCTGCTCTCAGTAAATTAACACATTAGTGGTTTAAAAAAAAAAAAAAAGTCTAGCTGAATGTGGTGGCACATGCTTGTAATCCCAGCACTGAGAGAGCTAAGACAGAAAGATCCCAAATTTAAGGTCAGCCTGGAATACACAGCAAGACACTAACTCTAACAACAACAACAACAAATTCTTCAAAACACCAGCTTTAAAATCAGATGCTCATCACTGAGCCAGCAGCACGATCCAAAATGCTCCCTGAAGCTTGAATCATGACTACGAAGAACTAGAAGTAGCCAAATCAGCAGTGACAGGGACCTTCAGACAATGACTTGCTGACCATGAATCCACTAGTGCCACCAAAACATGGATGACTCTCACAAACAAAATGGCAAGCAAAAAAGAGTGCCAAGCAAATACACATTATATGCTTTCATTCAGAAAAGCTCTAAAATGGGAAACTTCACTGCGGTGTGCAGGTCAGGACTGGCATCACTTGCATGGAGGATGGAGGGGAAGTGACGTTGGGAAGGACGGAGGTATTTCGGGGTGCAAGTAATATGTCTCAGCTCAGGAGGTAGTTTCGTAGGGTGCTCATTTGTTAACAAGTCATCAAGCTATGTATGTATAACTTACGTACTTTTCCACACGTTATACATTTATAAAAAACATATTTTAAAAGTACCACAGGCAGAGAGGGATGTGAAAGGAATGTTAAAACTAGACTAAAATGATAATTGTGCAACTCTTATCAATTCTCTGAGCTATTAGATTATGAGTAAATTTTATGTACATAAAATAATACCACAGTAAAGCTTTGAAACTATATACATGTGAGTATATGCATGTACATACATATACAACAACTGGTGTTTAGGATGTAAACTCAGCAGGGGCAAACACTTTGTGTAGATGTATGTTCTACTTCTGAAATACAAGAGGACCTCAAAAACTACTTGTTAAGTAAGAAAAAAAAAACATGAATATACCAAAACTTAATTCACACAAATGTCTTATAGGAAGTTTTGGTGATAGTAACAGAAGGGAATAAAAGGCCCTGATTTCAGACTTTTCTATCCTTTGCTTCCCTGACATAGTAATGCATAAAAGCACACACTCTCTCTGGGTTCAAATCCCAGTGCCACACCTTCTGAAACGACATGTCCCTGAGCACGCTGCTTATTGTGTCGTGGTTTCTTTGTCTGTAAAGAGGAGATGCTAATAATAACAGTACCTACCTCACAGGGTTACCACGAAGATGAAATGCATCAATCTTCATACAGTAAATACTACATAAATGTTTGGGATATAAAATTAAAACAAATCTAATAGAAAATACAAAAGACGACCTTTCCTTGGAAAGGATGGTTAGTTCCGGTGCTTTACCTGATGAAACGTGTACTTGAACAGAAGTGTCAGAAACTCCACTACAGGGAACTGGGAGTAGGACTCGATTCTCCTCAAGTGGACGCTCACAAAGAGCCGCAGGAAGTCAGTGAACTTCTCGATGTAGCTTAAGGAGACAAGAAGATAAAAGGGACATGAAAAACCTAGCCTTCGAAGAGAACTTAAAATACAACCCACTCATGCAGCACTGAACTATACAGATTTATAACACGTTTTCAGATAAAAACACAAAGGCCTGCAACAATCACCTACAGGCCAGGCAACTTTTATTCTATTGCCACCTGAACCACAGCAGAAAGTGACCTTAATCCTGAGACAAGACCCACGAAGGCCTGCGGTAAGACAGTGCTCTGTGAGGTAGACTGACAATATTTCTACCGCATTAGGGTTCTGACTTAATGTGAAAGGATGATGCTAAAACATCAATGGGCAGATTACTGTGTTATTTCAATCTGGCAAAACTAAAAGGCTGGTTTTCTTTAGTAGAAAGACAAAATATTACAATTTTAACTATGCTACAGACATAAAAACAAAGTTCTACAAAAGGCAGGGCATCCGGGTGAAATATATCCAGGCTTATAACCTACTGTGCACATCCCTCCCCACAAGCCCCAGCTCCTACTTACTGCTAATCCCACTCCACACTAACAGTGATTCTCAAATATAAGAGGGAGGCTCTCATAGCTGGACAAGCATCAGAACAAATTTAGTTGGCTGCTTCCATTTTACAGAGAAAAGTGAGGCCCAGAGAGATGAAACGACCAGCCCAGATCACTCAGCTAACTCATGGCGGAAGGGAACCATCACCCACTCCCAATCAATCCAGTGCTCTTTCTTTCCCAGCAATGACCCCTCCAGTTCATTTGTATTCACAAAATCATTTCACAGAAGAGTGTGGGTCACAACTGCAAGTATAAGAAATTGTTATTTCATACACGGCATATCATCACTCCCGCACCTCAGAAACTGTCATTTTAAGCCCCTAAATACCAAAAGGTGATTAGAAACCGAGATAAACATACCTTCAAAACTCACACTTCAGAGACCACCAAAAAAAAGGGAAAGATATACTAGGCCTTAGCTGAAATTAAATAAAATAACAGCAAGTCTGAAACACTTAACTAAAAAGGCTAGTTCTTAAAAGAGAGATACATGAAATGACAATGGAAGAGTGACGACAGCTCCTCAGGAGAAGACACTGGTCCAGAAATAAAACGCCCCATGCTGCTCCTGGGACCCATCATCCTGAGGGGAACGACCTGCTCGCATGACTCTGACATCTGGCTCACACATACGTGAGCTCATCTGCAGCTTTTAAAAAAATACATACCCATGTATTTCAATAAGGAGAGTGGCTGTCTCTATGGCTCAGGAGCCAAACACTCGAAAAATAGTAAGGCAGCAAACCTGTTGTTTTGAGAGATAGGAAAGTACAAAGAGCCCTCCCTCTCTCTGCTGGCTTCACTCACTACTACTCAAAAGACTAGCAACTCCTCATGCCTCTCTCGGCTTATTTATTATGGATACATTATATTTTTACGTGGATCTTCAAAGTTGTCAACCACCTTACTGTTCTTCAGGAAGCTGCACTCAATTCTCTATCACCCACAAAAAAAAAAAAAAAAAAAAAAAAAAAAAAAAAAAAAAAAAAAAAAAAAAAAAAAAACAAAGACAAAGTATGAGTGAAATATCCAGGAATCTCAAGTTTATTTTAATCAACAACCCAGTTTTTTTTTAATACAAACATTACCACTCCATAACTCAGATTCCAGATTTGACTTCACTGCATTTTGTTTCTTTTGCCCACCATCTGGTACAGGTGCTAATGAGCAGCAGGAAGTTAGAAAAAAGCATCCAAGGAGAAGAGAAGCCAAAGATGTTAGCGGCTCCTAAGGAACAACCGAGAATGATCTGAGGCATTTGGTCAGCAGGTAGGGACCCAGGACCCGCAAGCAAGTGCGGCACCGCATGTGTCACCTTTCCGCTCCAGCCACCTCTCAGCGTTCACAGGGCAACAGGAAGCATAGGATTAAAATCAAGAACACAGATGTTATGTGGAACTAAACTGGAACATATGTAATCCACAATGACATTTCTATACCATCTGAGCGGAAACCAGAGTGTCTGTGATTACATGATGCTGATATGATTACGTTTGTGTAAGCAGGTACATTTCTGTTAACATATGAAAAAAAGCCAACCTTTCTTCCTTCCTCCCCACCCTGTACTGATAGTGAGCCCAGGAAATACTGAGCTATATTCCCAGCTCTTTTTTTTATTTTATTTTGAGGTATGGTCTTGCTAAATTGCTCCAACTAGCCTCATCTGACCCTCCTGTCTCAGCCTTCCACGTAGCTGAAATTTCAGGCATATACCACCATAACTGGCTCCGACAGTTCTTCTCAAGCAAAGCGAGAAAGGATAAGAAATTGTGTGAGTGCTGAAGCCCTTGAATTCATATAGAACGTTACTGCTAAATAATGAAAAAACTTTTATCAGATTGAGTTCTTTTGGGATAATACAAAGAAAATGTCACACAAAGCTTGACAAAAATTGATAAAACTAAAATAACCTTACTCTTACGTATTAATTTTTTAGTTAGAAAACCTTAAAACTGCTCTATTTCAGAAGCACTAAAACTTTAACTTCAGGCAATTTTTGTATTTCTCTACTTCAAAAAAGAGGGGGTAATAGTTTAACTCATACAGGAACAAAGACAACCTAAGAAAAACTGATTAAAGTATTAACCACCTTTGCTGACAGGTAGTCTACGCATCTTTACTGACTTGGATGAGACCGAGTAGCGCAGGGTGGTGTGGCCACGGACTGAGTCCTTACTAATTCAATGCAATTTATCTGCCTGGATATTTCTGAAGTCAACATTATTGTTCATAATGTACACTTCCAGCCTCCTTCGTCTAATATACAGCAACAGCATCATGATACTGGAAAGTGTCAATAAATAGCATCTTCTGCAAAGGAAATAAACGACATCCTGCCTCGGACTCCGTGATAACGTCATCTTCTGAAGCACCTTAAGAAAAATGGGTTTGAGCAATTTTAAGCTCCACTCAAGAAGACAAAAAAGCAACAGAGGTGCATACTACCCTGGTGGAATCACATAACATCTCTCCTATCTTTTGATGAACATTTGTTATTTGCAGGACTGACAATAACAACATCGCAAGATGTTTCACTTGAGCACAATCAACAGTAAAAAGTGACAACCAACACCAAGTGAGAGAGGGCAAGTGTGACTCCTGTACCTCCGTGAACCTCTTCTTCTGTTCTTGCCTAGGCAGGCGCAGCAATCTCAGTTCCTGCACCACCTCAAACCTGCAGGCAATAGTGAGGAAGAGGGGGAGGGGAGGGAAAGGGAGTGCAGGGGATGGACAACAAGAGAGACAACGCCCACAATCTGCCAAGACTCTGCACACTCACCTTATTTCCTTTAATCCCCCCGGCCCTTCCACTGATCTTAGACTTACTGACACACACCTACCTTTTCATTCCTCACCAGGAGCCCCAGATTCTGAAACCAAAGAGGATTACAGACACTATCAAGCATAGCATGATAAAGAGCCAAGGCCCTTTCTCAGCACACAACTGGCTCACACCTGTTTTCATTACCTCTCATCGAGCTCTTCTAGCCTGCTCTTCACTGTGTGGGCATTGTTATCCTTGGTAATTTTCTGCAGGAGGTAGAAAGTCTGCTGGAACATACGTAGTAAATACTCCTCAAACTCCATAGGCACACAGTTCTTGGACATGAGTTCATTGATGCAGGACATGGCCAGGACCCCAAGCCGACCACGCTCCTGACCCAAGACACAGTTCTGGCTGCTGCCATTCACTGACGCCATCTTTCTGGCCCGAATGTCACAGCCAAAGCGTGCAAAGTGGAAGATGGTGGTGAGTAGGGACGGGGTGATGCTGGCAGACAGAGGAATCCAACTGAAGAGATGGGCCAGGCACTCCAAGGCCAGGGAACAGATATACTCACTCTCCGCATCGAGGATGGGGATTGGCTGATTCAACAGTTTGGCGGAACTAGGACTCTGCAACAGGTTACTCAGTAAGTCACCTGAAAATTTTGAAAAGGCTTTTATGATACCCAATATCAAATCTTTTACAAACCATTTTAAGTAATTCTCCTCAAAAAAAAAAACTTAGTTACTTATATAACGAAAACACAAAATCAATACTCTGAAGGTTAAATACCAATTATTGGTGTTAGGGGTGTAGCTCAGTAGTAAAAGCAAGTGTTTAGCATCTTAGCATGCACAAAGCTCTGGGTTCAATCCTCAGCACCAAGAAAGAAAAGGCTACTGATAAAAAGTCAACAATAGGGCTGGGGGTGTAGCTCAGTGATTAGAGCACTTGCCTAAGAAGCACGAGGCCCCAGCACCACATAATAAGTAGGCAAGGTGGCGCACACCTGTAATCCCAGCACTCGGGAGGCTGAGGCAGAAGGATTGCCGTGTGTTCAAGGCCAGCCTGGGCTACACAGTGAGGTCAGGACCAGCCTGGACTACAGAGCAAGATCCTGTCTCAAAAAAAAAAAAAAAAGTCAATAATATAACAAAATAAAATAAATGAGCCTGATTTTTGAGGAAAAATCTGTTATAATCTTCAGTGTTTTAACTTAAATTTAATTTTAGTGAAACATATAGAACAGCAGTCGTGAGGTCCCAAGGAACTATTTTCAAGTCACAACACTCCATGCCTACCCAGTTTGTATTTCTTTCTTTTGTCCCCCAAAATCATGACCTTGCTTTTAGAAAAAAATCATTTAATATACAGAACCATTTGACATCATATATAAAGTTACATGCCAAATGAGTTAAAGACTTAAACCAAAACAAAACTTTAAATTGCAAAGAAAATATACAGTATCTGGGCTACAGGAAAAGGAAGGAAAGAACACTAAAACTACAAAAACACAAACCTCAACAAAAAATACTGATAAAATATAATAAAATCAAGTTAAAAGTATCTAATCAATGGAAAACATCAAAGGGATGTGACCAGGCAGGTAGCAGACTACAAGAAGAAAGCACAATTTCCAACACCAAAACGGGCGAAGATCTAAAGGATCCCCAAAAATGCTGCACATCAAGTACTGGTCCAGTGTAAACATAGGCAGTGGGTACGAAGAGACAATTTTCAGGAAATACAAAAGGACAACCAGCACCTAAAGAGATCTCAAACTCATTAGTAATCATATAATGCAAATTTCCCAAAGTAAATGAGAATGGTGAAGAACGGCAAGCCTGGAGGACAGCAGGTGGGTAGGAGCATCCAGAGCAGCAGGCCTGTGGAGAAACCTGGCACACTACGATCCTGTTACTACTCAGCTGCACAGTCGCCTTCGCCTGCTCCTGCTCCTGCCCCTGCCTTTGCCCCTCCTGGCATACTCCCATTGCAGCAGACCTGGTCCCTCACGGAGAACAGGCAGGTGGCCGGGAAGGCACATCACATCATGCGGTGGGTGGAAGCAATGGTCTAAAGGTACAGGCAAAAACTGGAGAGATCTTAAAAAGGCAGAAATAACTACAGAGTTAACATACCTATTAAAATACATGGATGCCAATGTTTTTATAAGAATGTGATGTCAAAGAAAAAGGGACACACAATATATGTGCTAAAATGGCAGCTCAGAGGCAAGACAGTGGGAAGGGAGAAAGGGAAGCAAAAAGATCAAGATGTGACCACACACACACACACACACACACACCATTTCCTCAAGCTAAATGTAGTCATTATGCATTATGCATCACAAATACATACCAATCAAGAGAATAACTTTAGGGAAGACATAAAGGAAAACAAAAATTCACTGTGGGGAAGGAGAAGAGAAAGCAAAGGAATGGAATGAAAGGAAATAAAATGAAAGAGTCTTACACAGACCAATGACACTCAAGTGCCATGAACAGGCAGCGTGATTAAGTTAGGTATGTGCATTGTGGCTTAAAAGTTTTGAATCCAAGTGTTATTACCAAGTGCCTCAGTTCTCAAAACTGGACCTAAGGATCCTTGGTCCATAATTACTTTTTTTATTTTTTGGCAGTATTGGGGATCAAACCCAGGGTTTCTCACTTACTAGGCAAACACTCTACCAGTGAACTAGACTTCCAGCTCCTCCAAATTATTTTCAAAAGAATATTAAGACATTATTTCCTTTCTCACTTTCATCTTGCAAAAGTACAGAAGAGCATTCAAGAGACACTGCATGCAACAATATAACAGAATGCGCAAATTAGCCTTCATATTAAACAGATTGGCAACAATGTAAAAATATGTCACTTTGGCAGCAAATTTTAATTTGGGCTTTAGAAAATAAGTTTTATCAAATTATATTAACTGTTAACATGTAATGGGGTCATCATAATTATTTGGGGGGTTTCCTATCCAGGAGATTACACCCAGGGCCTTCTCATTCACTCATTTATGAAGAGACAGGGTCTGACTAGGACACTAAATTGCCCAGGCTGTCCTTAACCTCACAATCCTCCTGCCTCATACTCCCAGAGTGCTAAGATAGGCATGTGCTACCACATCAGGCTCATCAGTTATTTTTATATAAATAATAAATATTTGTAAACTGCCTCAGTTTCAATATCAAAAGACACAATCCATAAACTTTCTTAAAATATTCCGATGATTTTTCACAGTAAAGGAGTTCCAAGACCAAAAATCTTATGAAGCAACAAGCTATTCAAGCTACGCGGCCTGTGAGCCTGGAGGCTAAAGTCACAACAATTATACCGTGCCCCACGAACACTGCAGAGCCCTGCAGGCCACGACAGGGATGTGCAGGTACACAAGCTCACCAGTAACTCCTATGCTTGTGTCATTTTTTTTTTTAAAGCAATGGGGTAAAGAAAAATAAAACGAGGGGGCCAGTATGGGTGAACACCTGTAACCTCAACACTATGGGAGGCTGAGGCAAGAGGACGGCAATTCTCAGCCCAGCCCAAGGAATTTAGCAAGATTCTATCTCAAAACTCCAAAGGGCTGGGGGATGTAGGTCAGTGCAAAAGCCCTGGGTTGAATCCCAAGTACCACCAAAGGGTAGGGGTTGGGGAGAAGTTATATATTATTTTAGAGAAGACAGAAGAAAAATGTTAACTGTAACATGAAAAAGCTTCCTGAAATAAAGGTGTGACTCAACAAAATCAAAGTGTACCCTGCTCAAGGGAACAAAGACGGTGACCACCATTAAGAATCTTAGGAATGAGGAAGGAACACACAAGCAGGAAGGGCACATATACAAAGGAGAAAACATCTTATCCAGCTTTCTCCCAAGGAATATTCAAAGCCACGAGGCAGTGGTATGAGAGTCTATTTACAAGTTGCAACTTAACCCAAAGATCTTCTTTCAGTATAAAAAAATTCACATTTTTTTCAAAAATGCAAAGGTTCAGATAACATATTGCCCACAATTTTTTCTCAAGAAAGTTATTGGACAATAAGCCATGCAAATAAATAAGGCACAGAGGCACAGGCCTGGACTCCCAACTGCTTGGGAGGCTGAGGCAGAACGAATGCCTAAACTCAGGATTTTGAGTACAGTCTCAAAAAGGCAAAAAGGGAAGTTACCAACTCAAAAAGTGAACAACAGAAACATGCAATAAGTGACCAAAATGAAGAATTAAAGTATGAAGAAAGCCATGACAAAAGGACTAATGCCAGCAGTGAATTAGATAAACAAGATGAAATAAACACAGAAATTCTAAAATAATACACTAGTCTTCTCATCTTTCCTAAGGAAGGCATCCTAAAATATATGGTCTAAAATTAATATATGTAGGAAGAATTGGTTTGCATAATCTTTTTTTCTTACCTTTGGCGAAATCTTTTAGAAATTACTTTCTGTTGCGGAAAAGGCAGCTCAAGGTCAACAATTCTTTTAATTCAATGTCTTCTATTAAATTCACATGAAACCAAAATTTATTTTTAGTAAAAATAATTTATGAAATGATGGCTTTTTTATCCAGTCTTACCTATATCTGTGTCTAAAGAAATGTCTGGATTGGTCACTGATTATCTGATGTTATTTCTGTATGGTGGAACACTGAGAAATTTTTACATTGCACTCTACTTTTATAGCAACGAGTCTCCAAACTCCTTTTCCCTCTTCAAAATTACTGAGGGTCCGAAAAAGCCTTCTGATTTATGTGGGCTGTTCCTATTGATTTCTATCTTATTAGATATTAAAACTGAGAATTTTTAAAATATTTAACTCATTTAACAAACCTGCTAGTATGGATAACATTTTTAAATTTAAAATACTACATTTCATTCAAAAAATGGTGAGAAGAGTAGCACCGTTCATGTGTTTTTGGAACTCTCCTTCATATGTGACTTAAAGACAGCTGGCTACTCTCGCCTGCCAAACGTTGCTGCCACGGAAGGGACCGAAGGACACCCAGGCGCAGGCAGGCGCAACTGGTAAGTACTTCTGAGATGCCAAGTTAGGTAACTGTGGTCACTATATGAAAATCTGACAAGTTTTAATTTCTTAAATCGTTTACTGAAATGTGGAGTCCGGATGAGCTGTTATACTCTGCACACTCATTTAAGAATGGAACGAAAAACAACACCGTCTTGGGATTTTATGGCACATATCTGATCTTTTGGGCCCACAGAAAGGACTGAGGGGCCTCCCAGAGTCTTCAGGTCCACTGTGAACCTTACACCATCAGGTAAACACAGACAAGTAAGCTAAACTTTCTCAGCCTCCATTTCTTCAGTCATTAAAATGAGGCATCTGTTATTTTATTAATATCGGGTTTAATTTCCTTATTAAAAGATTAAAAATTTGCCCCTAACCAGTGGCTCAAAGATAAGAACAGCTACCATTTGCTATTATTTGCGTGGCCCTGTACTGAAAACTTACCATGTGTGTTCCCATAATCTCATTTAACGCAAATTCTCATTGCAAGGCCTCTAAGGCAGGTATTGTTATTACTAGGACTTACAGATTCTATTAATAGAATAACCTAGGGACAGGGGTTCCCCAAATCCCCCAGTTAGCAAGTTGGAAATAAAACACAAAATCAGATCTGGCTCCAAAGTCATGCTCATTCCAAAAAAAGATGTCAACTGGAAAGATCGTTGTGACTCAGAGAAATGAGCAAGAAACAACTTAATAATACAAAAAACTTACAACGTAAAATAGCATATGTACCTCATAATCACCACCATGGAAGGATATCCACAGGGTCACACAGGACCAAAGACAGGAGCACGCAATGGTTTTTAGAAGAATGATCCGTGACTTATTTTTAGTTCCTCCACAAAGAACTGTTAACTTTTTCAGTAAAAATGATTTTAAGAACACAGCACTGTGATGCACGCCTATAATCTCAGTTACACAAGAGGCTGAGTCAGGAGGATCACTTGAGAGCAGGAGTTTGAATCCAGGTGGGGTAATACAGCAAGACCATCTTCAAAAAAGTGTGTGTGTGTGTGTGTGTGTGTGTGTGTGTGTGTGTGTTTGTGTAACAGAGACTGTACTCAAATATTTCAAGGTATTTTAGTAGATTATGAGAGAAGTTTTTCAAGTGAATCTGGTACGTTTACTGACCAGAAACAACCCCAGAAACAGCTATCACACTTGTGAAAGGCTTTCATGCAAAGTCCTCTTCAGCTTTTTCTTTTTCTTTTGCTTTTGTTTTGCCTTTTTTTCTTTTTAATTTACTGAAATTACGTCTCCTATTCAGTTCTGCATTTACTAACTCAGGGTTCCCAACATCGGCACTATGGATATTCTGGGCTAGTCAATCCTTTGGTATTCTGTGCACTGCAGAATATTTAACAGTCTCTATGGCCTCCATTCATTAGACATCAACAGTACCTCTCCAGTTCTATTAACCAAAATAATTTCCCTACCTATTGCCAAACAGCCCCTGCAGGCAGGGCAAAAACTGCCCACTAGGGTGCCACTGAGCTAACTGTAAGCATTAATTCTGCAAAATGAGAGGAAACTAACTATTCAAGTAGCCCTTGGGAGGAGCCTCTGAGATCACAGCCAACGTGGACCCTCCTGAGTCTCATCTTCATATAGAAAACTTGTAAGGGACAAAAATCCGCAAATGCGCAAAGATAAGCAACAGGGAAAGAGCTGGGGAAAGGTACAGAGTGGTCTCCATTCAAGTTCTCTAATCTATTAATACAGTACAGATCTGTATTTGAAAGTTCACACCACATGGTTAAGAACAATATGGTCCCTCGTTGTAACTGCAGAACAACCAAACCTACTGGAGAACTGCAGAATTCACTTAATCTCATTCTGTACTTTTTCTCATTTGTCCAAGCAAAAAGACATGCAGCCAAGAAGAGACTACGGCGGAGACTGCACTAGCGCAGCAGGAAGGAATGGCCACCCTGAATGGGAGGCTCCGGCCCATCTTCCTCCTCCGGTTTATCCTCAGGAGCGGTCATTCTCATTTTACAGCTGAAGACTAAGTGTCAGGGAAGGTGAAGGTTCACTCAAGGATTCCACAACGAACAGCAAGTGCAGGACTCAAAATGAGGAGAGGGGTGTAGCCACAAGGGGTGACAGTGACCAATAAGGCAAAATCGGGGTTTGAGGTGTAGCTCGGTAGTGGAGCACTTGCCCAGCATATGCAAGGCCATGGGTCCGACATTGGGGGTGAGAAGGTGGGCACGGGGCAGAGTTAGGATATATACCTTGCACCCAGACTGGGGACACATTTATGTCCCTGTTCTGCCACTCACTGGCCATGTGACCTATGGCAAGTCAGCCTTCATAAGCCCTAGTCCCTTGTTTGTAAATAGGAGTTTTATAAAACTGCCAGTTGCTTCCTAACAGCTGCACCTAGTGCAGTGGGCAAGGACCGCTGGTACGGTTAGGACACAAGGCAAAGCTTGGGGAAGTATTCTGAGGAAAAAACCACACAGATCCTTTTAAACCTTTTCTACCGCAGGATGACTACACAGCTGTTTAAGGGACTGGCCCCTAGATCTTCTTTCAAGTAAGCAGACAGAAACCTGTATTTAAAAGAAAGTCATGGGAAAAGAGGCCAAAAGCCTAACAGATCAAAAACTAAGCAAGTTTTACTGGAATATACTGCTACCTAAATCTGACAGGGACCTGCCAGAGATCCAGGCAGGACTGGGAGTACCGCGCAGGGATGGCTAATGGGGTGTGAGAAGGCATCAGAGTGGCTTATTTACTGGGTCCTGTGGTTTTCCAACATGAGCTTCCTCTACAACACTCAGCTTTTGGGGTCAAGAAAGCTAAACGAATTTTCTGAAGTTTACCTTAACTTGGTATCTTACAACAAAGAAAGCAGCAAGATAAACATTCATTAAATCATCAACACTGTCCAAATGAAGCAAGATCCGATGACTTCACTTACAGTCATCACCAAGAAAAGAAATGAAACATGTACACGCAAATCTTCTTGTGGTTGTTGTTAAAAGGGAAGTACACCAGCTTAGACGCTTACCTAACTCCTAGGTTCCCTACTCCCACCAAGTCTTAATATACTCAGCATTTTCCCAAATACTAAAATTTAAGACTTCAAAAAGTGTCTAAGTGGCAATTCTCAACAAATAGGCTTGCCGTGCTTTGTTATACAGGAATGTCAAGTAATTTCACCTAACCTTATAACCAAAACCTAGGTAACACATAAAAGAAGCAAGCGTGCTCATTTTTACTTATATGAGCTGATATCCCCCCAAATCTGGCCCTAAGGAAAATGAAGTCTATCAAATTATGAATGAAGTTAGCTCAAAACATACCTAAACAAAGCCAAACAAAACACAACTTTTGGAACTGGAAAATTATTTCAGAAAAGCAAGTTTACAAGAGGGTGAGGAGAGAAAGAGGAAGTAAAAACGATTACAATGCAGTGCGTATCTGCACCCGCACCCCAAGTCGTGTGAAACTGTTACGTATCACGCACACACCAGTAAAGATAGTAATTGTGGGGGGAAAGAAAGGTAAGTGTCACGACAATAAACTGCTTCTTCTGATTTCAACTGGCTGCTAAACCAATATTCTACTATCTGAAGGCAAATCCAATTCAAAGGAGCTACTCTTTATAAACTACACTTCAGGGAAATAAATTCAGACACTAGTTAAACAGTAGGATATGCCAAGGTGTTCAACTAGTCAGTCAAGTCTCTGCATCATTTATAAATTTCTCTTTAATCATTCTGCTACTGTAAAATGAGTCTGCTGAGCCACATCAAATATCCACCTTAAAAATGGTGGTTTGGGGTTGCAGTGTGTGCCTCAGTGACAGAGCATTGCCTAGCACAAGGAAGCCCTGAGTATGATTTCCACACATACCTCCTCGAACACTTAAATGTGTGCACATGTGTGCGCACACATGCGCACACAGACACACATGTCCTCTTGTACATAGTTTGTCACCAAGTACAAATAAAGCTCAAATTTCTTTGGGCTTTTAATATATTCAAGAACTTTGTAATAGTTTTTAATCTAAGTAATATCATAGATGCCCTCCTAAGAGTTTTAATCCAAGTATGATAAACAGAATTTGGAATAAATTAGTGTAAGCTGATCAGTCCTCAAAACTTCATTATATCTTGCAGTTCTACAGTAATTTTAAATTAAATTAATTTTAAATTCTCCAAGAATTTTAATCTCTATATATTAACATCAGGATCATGAAACAGCTTGGGTTTAAGAGACATCTGATTTCAACAGCTCATTTCCTTGGGGCAGAACAGCAAGATGTAGAAATACTTCTCATCAGCCACATCAACCTTTACAGTACAGGAAAAAATAAGTGCCAATTCACAGAACGTACTCTACTTGGAAAGCATTTGTGATCATTCAGTGTAAACACAAGTGTTAAGAAACTAACTAGAAGTTCCTGCTCACACACAATTTCCTCTTTCCATCCATCTTTGAAAGCACTCAATGACTTTTGAAACAATTACTAGTAAGACTAACCAAAAGCTACTGTGAAGTATTTAAAACCAATGTGAATATGCCTAGGCCTTATCAAATTGCTCTTAACCAATGCAATTTCAGAGCTGACCCCTGTACACAGGTCCCCAGTCTGCTGTGGCCTACGCGACCTCTGCCCCGGCCCAGTCGACATCTCTACGGCCTCTCACATATGGGACCCTAAAGAAGGGCAAGGCAGACTGCCAGGCCCACAGCTTCCTAATAAACAGCACAAGCACAGCATGACAGGGGCAGAGGAAGATGACAGAAGATCGAAGGCACCATCTTCGCGTTAGGCACAAAAGCAGCAAAACGTATTGTTCAAAATACCGTATTGTACAAGATTCAGCCAGGCCCAGCAGCACAGGCCTGTAATCCCCGCACCTTGGGAAGCTGAGGCAGGACGAATCCAAGTGAAAGACCAACCTGTGCAACTTAGCAACTGAAGGAGACCCCATTTCAAATAAATAATTAAAAGAGGGGGGGCTGGGGATACAGCTGAGAACAGAGGCCCTGTGTTCAATCTTCAGTACAATAAAACCAAACACGGTACAAAGCTAGATAATACAAGAACATGGGCAGAAAAACCAAAATGGTCAAGGTTTTATCAATCAGGCACAGGTGAGACACCGCTGTACTCTGCTGCCACGCCCCCACAAATGGAAGACCACACATACCACTTTCTCCTGAGGTCGGGGACGGTGGTGGAGTGGCAGCAGTAACACTGTGCTTGTCCCAGACAGTCTCCAAGATACCTACCAAGAAGGGAGAAACAGTTTAAGACAGATACAAAGTACAGCATATAAAAATTAGATTTGATAAAATAATCTGAACCTTTCATCAAAAATCAGCACGGAAGCCTCCCTCTCATCTATCTGTACGTTTCCCTCTAGCTCCTGGCTGTGCCTCGTGACTTCCAGCTGTCCTCTGGAGAGTACACCCCACTCATGATCTCTGCCGCTTCACCCTCACCTTTACCTTGCCATGTGGCTTTTTCCCACTATTTCCAAGAACACTGTTCTTCACCAAAGTCACCTGGTTACTACGTCCACTGAGAGGCCACTTTAATCCTTACCCTTCTTCAAACTGTAGCATTCCAAGTCACTGACCAAACTCTTCTGAGTCCACAGCACCATTCTTTTCCTGGTTTTTCTCTCATTTCTTTCAACATTTCTCCTTGACCACCATTCTTTCTCTCCCATTATTTAAATTACACCTCTTTCCCCAGGTGTCTCTGTTCACTCTCTTCCTTTCCTTTCACCTTGCTGTGAGAGTAACTCACCTACGGCCATGACAACAACAAACGTCCTGAAGCCCAAGACCCACCCACTGTATAGACACCAACTCTGCATCACAGGGCAGGCATTCAGAAACAAGGCAAGGCATTCACTCATAGATACACAGTCAGCTGCTTCTTGGACAACAATTTAGATGTTCCGAACTCAGCTTTTCTTTCCCCACAAACCCTCTCATGTTCTTCCCTGGGTAAATGCGCCACACCACAAATCTTGGCACCTGGACTCTCTGCTCACCTGTCCTAGTGTTCGGGCCAAACCACCCGGGGACCTACGACGTGTTCTTCTCTTCCACCACCTCTGACCTGCTCTCCTTTACTAAATCCCACCTTGATGACTGCACTCTGTCCCTCAGAATTCTCTCCAGCTGCCACCTCCTCCTGCCGGCTCAGTGTTGTCTGCACATGAAACATAACCTCTACCGTAACTCTTAAAACACTAACTTTTAACTGTTCACTTGCTTTTCCCTCACTAGCATGCAAATTACAGAAACTGCTTTATTCCTTTGTGTACTTCAACAGATGCTGGGACATTCGATGATCACAGAGGCTCATAAAAAACTTTCCCTTTAAAACATTTAATATTACAACATGGATAAATCTTGAAAACATTATGTTAAGTGAAGGAAACCAAATGTAAAAGGTCATATAGGTCATATATGTTTCCATTTTATGAAAAACCACAGGATAGGCAAACCCATATGGACAAAAGGCTGCCAGAGACTGGGAGAAGAAGAGAATGGGGAGTGACTGCCAACAGATACAGGGTTCCTTCTGCAGGGAATAGGAATGTTCCAGAATTCAAGGATAGTCATGGCTGCATGATCCTGTGAATACACTAAAAACCACTAAATTGTCGCACTTTAATGTGGTGAATTTTATGCTATGTGAATTATATCTCAATTCTTAAAAGATTTAAAAATATTGCTAGCCACAGAACATGCAGGTACAAGACACAGTCCCTGAACATAAGCTTATTATCTACGTGGTGTGTCAACCCGTATGCTTTGAATAAATATATGCTCTGAGGTCTGAGCTCCCAACTGGGATTTAGGAAAAGTTGAAGGGGCAATGACAAGTTCACCTTTTTTTTTTTTTTTTTTTTTTTTTTTTGTGGTACTAGGGATCAAAGCCAGGACCTTCACATTCACCTACATCCCTGGCCCATCTTCCTTTTTGATTCTGATACAAGGTCTCACTAAGTCATGAAGTTGCCCAGGCTGGACTCAAACTTGCAATCTTCCCGCCTCACCCTCCCATAATGCTGGCCTACTTTTAATCAATCACTCTTTCTTTTAAGTGTCTGCCACATACCAATCACTAAAGTGTGGGAGGGGTGGGAGAGACCTAGATGTTCAAGAAATCTCCATAGAGGAGCTAGAGATAAAATGCTTCTTTTCACTCCAACTGTTCTTCCAGTAGTAACCCCAGGCTGCCGCGTCTCAGGAGCCAGTGGACAGCTCCTGCACAGGGCCCTAGGAGGCTCCTACTCTCTTACTGAGCTCTCCTGCCCTGCTCTCTTCATACCTTGCTCTCTCCCTGGGCGATATGCTTCCTGTTTCTTCTTCTTCTTCTTATTCTTCTTTTTCTGTGTTTGCTCTTGTTTTTGAGACAGGGTTTCCCTCTATAGTCCAGTTGGTCCTAAACTCACTATGGAGCCCAGGACTCACAGCAGTCCTCCTATGTCAGCCTCCTGAGTGCTGGGATTACAGGCGTGCACCACCACGCTCAGGTTATATGATACTGGGGAATCGAACTCAGGGCCTGTGCACTTGCTTTAACCACTGTGCCATTCCTCAAGCCCCTCCTGCTTATTCTTACCCTTTACACACTATCATGAGGCTCTAATCAGACAGACAGCATAAAATGCTACAGACAACTGCAACCTAGGGCACAAGGGCTGATTCCATGCCTTGTCTAACTTCCTTGCACAGAATAGAATATGTCCCTTCTTCCTACTCCTCCAACTTCCCTGATCTTAAATTCAAATTATTTTAAAATAAGTGCTTACCACCCACCTAACTTAAACTACAGTATTGGTATTTCAATCACATCCCCATGACCTATATTGTACTTTATTAACCAAAGTGATGGTGAGGACCAATTAAGGAAAGACTAAGAGGAAATTAAGTTACAAATCTATTTTAAGGTCCTATTATGTGCTAGACATGGGGCCAGGGGGATGGGAAGAGAAACTCTAAATTCTTCTCTGTTTTTGAGCTTAGGCTCAGGGACAGACAGCTCAGACGGCCTGAGCTCTGGGAAGCTGAGACACATCTGTCTCTGGGTGCCACCAAGCACTCACCTGTCAGGAGCCCGAGTACCGTCTGTACTTGGTCCAGCAGCAGCTTCCTCAGCTCCTCCTTCCGAGCCACACTGAGGTCCTCACGGGGACAAGCCAACTCTTCTGAAGTTGTCTTCAGCATGATCAGCCCGAGGGGGGTGGTCACAGGGGACTGAATCAACTGCCAGGAAAGAGCAAGGTAACTGTTGGACTAACAAGGAGCAAACAGCATATAACCTGTTGAAGGCCTTGGTATGTGCTTAATCTTACATGAACAAGCTACATAAGACAGGACGTTAGAAAAATGATCTTGAGTACATCCACACAGCTCTGCTAAGCATACAGAATAGTCTCACCTTATTTTAAATACAAAATTCTAACACTATGAAGTTAAAAACAGGTAGAAAATGATAATTTTTATATTAATAGGACAATTTTTACACAAGTCAAGATTCTCAATAATCCTGCTTCCTTTGCCTACTAGTCAAGTTTCATACACACAGAACAGGGCCACACAATACGTAATGATATTTATGCAAAGAAGGACCACGTAAACCACGGTGGGCTCGTAAGATTACAAAGGAGCTGAAAAATCCCTGTCATATTTTTACCATAGCTTTTCTATGTTCACATGGAGCTAAGATACATAAATACACTGTGTTATAATTGCCAATCATAGTCAGCGCTGTACAGGTTTGTAGCCTAGCAGCAACTACACCCTAGATACATAGAAGACACTACCATCTAGGGATATGTCAGTCCTCACTACAATCTTAACCCAATAACACGTTTTTTCATAATGTGCCCTGTTGTTAAGCAACACTACTGCATGTATGTATCAGTGATATATATTTAATATAATTAGTGATTAAGATATGTATAAATCAGTTTGTGGTATCTTTCCAATATTAAGGTTAAGTTTATAGGAGTATACTTTTCTAAGATTTGCACTCTTCAGGGAAGTTCAAGATTAAGCATGTGGTAAAACAGCCACAAACTTATGTGTCATTAATTACAACTACAGTTAATTAAGAGATAAAAAAATTTTAAGACACACCTTCAATAGCTGCTTGTCTTCCTAATCATTTTCCAAAATGCAAAACATTACTATTACAATTAGTTTTTAGTTTCCAGAAGTAATCAAAGTAAGCAAGTTGCCACTAAATTTCTGTTGAGTTCTATGCTACAACCTATTATCAAAAAGCAAACAATTTAAGTTTTACCTTTTTCTTTAATCTTAAATGACTTTGACTGTGGTTCATTCCCTGACCCACCAGTGTTAAGTGTTTATCTGAGCTACAAAATTCAAGCTACAGGGAAGAGGCGGCCCCACAGGAAGTGTATTAGTACAAGCCAGACATTCTGCACATCAAGAACCACATTTTCCTTCCCAGGGAAACAACTTTTCCCACCACCAACCGAAGAGAAGACTTAACAGAACTGGATCTACGGACAATTCAACTGCCCTCAGAAACAGCCTACACAACCAGCAGTATGACAGGACACTAAAGATGTTCTCTATAAAAACTAGTCTTCTGAATGCTAAACTTAACGAACAACCCCCACATTTTTTCACATTTTCTATTTCTAACCGTAACTTAAATTCAAATAATGCACTACAGGAGGAGCTGGGAGTTCTGCCTCCACTCATTTTTTCGCTAGGTAATCAAGCAGAACTGACCTTCCATAACCCTCTTTCCATTTGGAGCTCTCTGGGATATCAATTCTCATGGTAAGTTTCCATTAGTCATCCCTCATTCTTTTCTTCTCTCTTTGTCCTGTTTTCCCCTAGCCTCATCCATGCTCTCCCTGCTAGGAAGACTCACGGTGCCAAATACTCCATTTCGTAGCACACACTTATTTCCTGCAGATATGGAATGCTTCTGTGCTCCCGGGGAGGGAGGAAATTTCCCCAGTATGGGAAATGCACCTTGAAGATCACCCTTCTTCCTTCTCTCACCTTTTAGGGGTTAGGGGAAAAGGTTAGGCGAGATGACAGATGAAGAAAACAACACCGCTCTTCCTAATTTGTTCTTTAATTTTATCTTCCAGTGTCAGGGATCAAACCCACACTACAGAAAGTCATTCTTTACTTGTAAGAATAGCTTGAGGAAGATACGTAGTTTTCCTAATTACATTTTACCCAGAAAACTTTTTATTACTACCATGTTTCCCTTTACTATCTTTACATATATAACATAAGCTCATAAAAGAAAACCTCTACAACTTTTTTAACAAATAATAAACATTCAGGTTAAAGATCATGTTTAGATTTGTAGTTAGTTTATGAAATGTTCAACAGCTTTTATTATACATTCAACGAGAGAAGAGTCAGCAATGCTTGCCTACACTGCTTATCCCTTAACTATCTAGTCCCAGGCACAATGTGACCAAAGGTTTGGCTCAGTAAATTTCAGGAATCTGAAGAACAGACTCGAGAAAGGTGTTTGTGCTGGGCATAGGAGGGTGGGAGGAAGAACTGAGGTTGGTTTCAACTTCAATTACTTCCTTCTCCCGTGGCTTAGAAAGGACATAATCAACCCACAGAGTTGTAGTTGGCTCCAGGGCCCTGAATCAATTTTCTCTACCTGATATGGTAGCTGCACCAATTCCTAGCCAACTATGAGAGTTAAAAAGAAAACAAACAAACAAGCTATGAGCTCCAGACTGCAAACAAACTGCAGGAGAATTAAGCCAAACCCTTTCAGATGGTTTGCTCAAAGGATCATATGATAATGAAATTTATTCCAGAACCTGTTTGGTCTTGTTCGCTAATACCTGCAGAAAAGGTTTACTTTATTATCATTATCAGAAACGTCAGCAATTGAGCACCACTCATTCCTGACCTGACTTTTATGTCTCTGACAGATTCACATGGATAATAAGAATGGAAAGTAACAACAAATGCAAAGGAATTTTAGATTGCTTAGTCCAATCCTACTATACAAAGGAGGAAGTGGAAGCTCACACAAGTGGCAAGAGTTGCTAAAATCCAAGATGATTTTACACAAAACAGAATGCAGAACCCAATCCCACTAACCTCCCAGTCCAGCACTCTTTCCATTCCAACAGCCTGACAGCTGCTCAACAAGTCATTTCTGAATGAGTACAAAGGGGAAGCGGTGAAGACTAGAAGACAGGTAGACTTTTTAGCTTTCTCCCACGGCTTTTCACCTGAAAATGTTCTCCTGGTTCCTGTTTGTTTAATGGCACCAAGGTCACCTGGGTAGAAACATGACTGCACACACTACTCTCAGGACTATGGCGCTCCACCTCATCTTCCCTGCTTTTTTTTCACAGACATGCCACTAAGCAAACCAAAGAATCTACTTAGTGTCCCAACCTTCTTGACCTTTCCTTCTCCAGCGGTTTCTAGGCTGTCTCTGAAAAGCAATGGAGTTACCACAACATGCACCAAGCAAAGAAAACTGTACCAGAGATGCAATCAGGACAGCGTGTGTCCCACCCTACAGACTCACTGGCCTCCTTGCCGCTCCTCAGGTCCTTCACACTTGCTGTTCCCTCCCTCCTGAACAGTGTGCCCCTAGATCCCCAATGGCTCACTTCATTACTCCACCTCAGGTTCCTGCTCAAAAGGCCATCTCCTAGAAAAGCCAGCCATTAGCAAACCATCTAAGTAACACCCAAGTAATCTCTTTGCTCTTATTCTGGATTTAGTTTGCTTCATAATTTCTAAAACAACTTCAAAACACTTTTCTATTACATGTTGATGTCTCACATCAAGACTGTAAACTTCAAGGGCTGGGGATGTGGCTCAGTGGTTAAAGTGTTGCCTAGCATGCACAAGGCCCTGGATTCAATTCTCCAGTACCACATACAAATTAGTCAGGAGCAGTGGTGCCTACATATATTCCTCACACTCAGGAGGCTGAGACAAAAAGACTGTTGTGAGCTGCAGGCCAGCCTGGGCTACAAAGTGAGCTTACTTTAGGGCCCACCTGAAATGCAGAGCAAGACCCAGTCTAAAAAAAAAATTAAACTCCATATGAACCTAAGTGCTTTTGCAAGTCCCCTCTCACTCACAGTTTCACCTTCTGAAGTTTCAGTAATCCACAGTCAACCATGATCTGAAAACACTAAACAAAAAATTCCAGACAAAACTATTAAACCTTACTGCAAGCCATTCTCAGCAAGGTGATGAAACCTTGTGCCATCCCGGTCCTATTCTCCCCATCACCCCTTTGTCCAGTGTATCCAGGCTGGACATGCTTCCTGTCCACAAAGCACACAGTAGCCATCTCAAGTATCAGAACAAGCCATGGTTCTGCACAGCTGTGTACAAGCAAACCTTATTTTAAGTACTAATAGCCAAAAGCACAAAAGAAATAATTCAGGTATGCCAGAGAAGCCATAAAGTGCTTCCTTTAAGGGAAAAAGTAGAAGAACAGTAAGATCTTTGGAAAGAGACCACATTCACATAACTTTCATAACAATACATTATTAAAACTGTCCTATTTTATTATTGAGCCTAACTGATAAATTAAATGTTATCACAGGTTTGTACAGAAATGAACACAATATAACTAGGGTCCACTGCTCTCAGGGATTCAGGCATTTGCTGAGAGTCTCTGGAACGCTCCCCAGGGGTAAGAAGAAAGTGCTATATTTGATCGGTACTTTTTCTTTTCTTTTTCTTTTTTTAAAACAGGGTCTTGCTCTGTTGTCTAGGCTGGTCCTGAACTCACTCAGGACAATCTGCCTGCCTCAGCCTCCCGAGTACTGGGACTGCACACGATGCCACCACACCTGGCTGTATGTGGTGTTGGGGAATTGAACTCAGGACCTTAAGCTTTAATAACTGCTGTGCCATTCCTCCAGCCCATTTGATCACTACTATAGAACCCACCACCTGCTTGGTCAGCACACGGCTGATGCTCAACAAATAAATACTTTACTGAATAAGTGCATCAATGTCCTCTGCAGTATCAATCCTGTACATTCTAGACAAATGAATCACATATACAAAACAAAACTGAGTAAGAATCTGTGCTATTGGGCTCTTCAGGGCCTGAGAGCCTCAGCATCACTGACCGTGGCGGAGTTCCTTCCTTCCCATGAAGAAATGTTACCCCCTGGGTAACATCACCCCTCACCCCCCACTGGTTGAGGCCTTGCTGATTGGCCCAAGATAGTTTCCTCAGTCTATTTAAGCCCTTGTACTTCCCTAAATAAACTTGAGACCACATTCACTGAAATGACTCCCAGAGTGTTACTCCGTCGCTGTTCCAGGGGTCCCCACGGGACGGAGACCCCTACACTGTGCTACTCTGAGAGGCAATCTGAGAGAAGCGATACAGGTGACAAATGTGTTCCCATCGCTTAAAGTTCTCATACTTGCACTCCAACACCTGGCACAACACCTCAGTGGCTTGCAAATGCCTGCTAAGCAGAATTTCACTAGAGGTTCACAAAGCAGTTGTTTCCCTCTTGCATAAGGGGATAATATGTCTCAGGAGTATAAAATTAAGTTAATGAAAGAATTATCCTGCAATAATCTTACGACCAAAGTTACAAAACACTGATCTTAAAACTCAAGACAAAGAAACTCACTTCTACAAACAAGCCATTTACATGATAAAGTTTGTTCAGGTGTATCCTTACCTGTAAGATGTTAGTAAAAAAATCATGGTAGAACATGGGCCAATCTTGCCGTCCAATATCAACAATAACTTTGCAGAGTTTGTTCCGAATAAAGTAAGGTAAGGTTTTATGGTGAGCTAAAAGGAGTTTGGGCAGGCAGCTGCGAATTTCCATCTTATCCTGGGATGGGACCCCAAGCCACATTTTATTGATCATATTCTGAAAAACAAATACATATCTTTTAAATTAATCACCTTTATGAAAAAAATGGTTTTCATCCCATGAATCACTAGATCACTTCATGAAAAAAACCTTAATAGTTTGAGGCACTTGGCAAAAATAACAAAAATATTAAAATCTTATGGCACAATGGCATCCCTAGGAAGATCTATAAGTAACTCAACAGACACAAAAGCTATACATGGACATTTTTGCTATTGCACCATAATCTCTAATGGCTACCAAAAAATAATGACAGAAACAACTGTAATGCTCAAAAAACAGACAAATTCCTTGGTAGATAATGGCACAACTACTTCTGAGAACAAAATATAAAGTGGGAGGAACAGAATATATAAACAGTAATATGATTATAATTAGATGCTTCTTAAGTATGCACAGAGGATAAGGACGAGAAGAGTATATAAATAAAACTTTTGTGGTTGGGGGATGTTGGTATAATGGGTATCCCTCTCCCTCCAAAATGCTTTTCTTTAGTTACCTCTTAAAGGATAACAAAAAAAGGAAAACACACATTACCTAACCACACCCAGCTCCTTATACACAGTCAACCTCTCACCTGATCTTTCTGCTGCTGAAGGTGCACTGGCGCACGGGGCACATAGGCAGGGGCGCCTCCCAGCCACATCCCTGAGCTACAGCACCGCTTAGTGACTGCACATGGAAGCTAAGGCCCAGTGCAAGGATGCAATATTGTGGCTACAGAAAACTTTTCCAAAGATGATAAAGTAACTGACGACTTACCTCAAACACTGTCAAGCTGTACATCATTACGTAGTCATTCCTAGTGCTGGAGAGAAAATACAGGCAGAATCTCCAGGCTCCTATTTGCTGGGCAAAGTTATTAAGAAGCTCCTCTGGAAAAGTTAAATATCAACAAAAGAAGACTATAAAAATACATGAAATTAATTGAAGACTGGGCCATTTTATCATTTTTATAAACATGCCTCTCCACATAACATAAATGGGATCAAAAACCTAGCTGATTCTTTGAGATCTAAAAGACAGATATAGGCTTGGGGTGTTGCTGTTGTTGGGGGGTTTTTTTGAATCTGAGAAGACCATTAATGCAAATAGTGTTCTTGGCTGCCTAAAAATCACTAACTTAGCTATGGATACTTTTTTGGGCAGAGAAAACTTTCATTAAGGTTCTTATTGAATTAAGATAATATGTACATGGCAAGTTACAACAGTACCATTTCACCCTTTTTTTTCCTCAATACAGGGAATCGAACCTAGGGCTTTCCATACTCAGCTATGTCCCAGGTCCTTTTAATTTTTTTTACTGACATGGGACCTCACTAAGCTATCCCGGCTGAGCTTAAACTTGAAAGCCTCCTGCCTCAGACTCCCAGAGTGCTGGGATTACAGGCATATGCCATCACACCAGCTTCATTTCATCTTCTTAAAAATGATGGCTAACTTGAGCCCTCGGACATGAGCTATACATCTCCTCATTGCTCCATTACAGATCTTCAATCAAGTCTACATGTTCACATGGTCCTATAAAACGCTGGCTCAAGAACTTACAAAAGAAGAGAGGAAGACTAACCTCACTAGCTGGGGATGTGGCTCAATGGTCGAATGCTAGGCAGCATGCACAAAGCCCAGGGTTCAATCCCCAGCACCAAGAAAAAAAAAAATGCTATCTTATAAAATAAACAAAGGATTAGCCTTATAAGAACAGAATAGGAAAAAATGTGAGAGAATTTAGTTGGCTAAATCTCTTCATTTATGTCAGTTTTATTTTTTAAATGTCACTAAACTATATACATACATGTATATAAGACTGATAAGCATTAGAGGCAGTTCTACCACATAGTGAATCAGTTAGAAATGGCTTGCAAGCATTAGCCAAAACCCACAATACAGAAACAACCACGTTTTTTGGACACGCTGCCCTTTAGGCACCTTGACTTGCTGCACTGGCCATGAAGTACACACTCACATAGGGAAACCACAAAGACCACAACCAGCAACTCTGAGAGTTTCTAAGAAGCTTGTGCAAAAGCAGAGTGGAGAGCCACTCATTCTAATCCTTAACTCGTAACTGCTAGTTCTCTACGATTTAGGCTACATGCAACGAGATACTCATTAAAAGTTCCATAAAAGGAAGCTGAGGTCTGTTCTGGTACGTAAAAGTCTCTATGAATCCCAGATGCAAAGTCAAACCAGAGAAAATGAGCTCTGATTGGAAATGAGACATTCTGGGCTCTGTTCTAGACTCTGCAGTTAATTCCCTGAGCAAGAGAATCAATCCTCTTGATCTTTCATCTCCTCCACTATCAAAATGACCAGATAGGCCAGACTGGGTAGCACAAGCCTGTAATCCCAGCATTTTGGGAGGCTGAGATAGAAGGATCACAAGTTCAAGCTCATCCTGGACAACTCAGTGAGATCTTGTCTCAAACAAAAGTGGCTAGGTATGTAACTCAGGACAAAGGCCTATGTTCAATCCCCAGTACAAGAAAAGAAGGGAGGGAGGGAGAGACATAGGGAGGAAGGGAGGGAGGGAGGGAGGGAGAGAGAGAGGGAGGGAAGGAGGGAGGGAGGGAAGGAAGGAAGGAAGGAAGGAAGGAAGACAGGCAAGTCAGCCAACTGACCGACTGAACAGATGGCCTCCTGAGTCCTCACCAACAGCTCCATTAACCTCTGAAGCACTAGAATGGGTGGAACCCTTTTCAGTAAAGGCCTGCTTCCTTTCTCACACCTCACCAGAAAAAGCTTTTAGTTTATCCTAATATAGAGAAAAGAAGCAAGAAACAGTTCCAGCGCACATGCTCAAAGTTATAAAGCCTAGCTACAAAGAAAACTGAAAGACAGCATGCCACTATATACAACAAAACTGCCGGGTTCCCCTTACCTACATTTAGATTAGACAGGTGTAACATCTGGTTCTTTAAAACTGTTTTAAAATCAGATTCCAATACGGACTTACAGAACATTATACTTTTTGTTCGTGAAAACTCAAGGGGAGCATTATTTGATTTAATTTATTAAACCAAAAATTAAGTATTTCAATTAAAGTTTTTTTAAAAAGTTCAAAGAATGTGGGAACAGTGTAGAATGATATAAGGGAAGCTCTTCCACCTCACTGGATAAAAAAAAAAAGTCACAGCTATTTTCACTCTAAATAGAAGGAATTTCAATAGTATAACATTAACGAAGGGTTCCCTCTGAGGGTAGGGAACAATCAGCCCACAAAAACTCCAAGAGTATCAGAGAAGCAAGCAGGGTGGGTCTGTCATCTGGGGCTTGGCATCTGTCAGCGATCCCTTGTGCAAAAATACCCCAGTTCTTTACAGTGTACTCCCTCTAAAAACAAAAGCATGTAGAGGACAGGACCAAGACAGACAGCCAAGTTTAAAATTAAAAGAGTTTGAGAAATAGCAACTACTAAGAGAGAGAGAGACAATGTTTTAAGGATGAGGGCAGTGGGGGAGGGAAGTACCGAGCTATGGCAAAATGTCTCCAGAACACCTGGAAAAATCTGACTCCCTATCAATCTCTGAACCAAAGGTGGAATCAACCATGAGATTTAACAGGCCAGCATGATTACAGAAGCCCATGGAGATAGAAAAATGGGCCTCTAGAGCCCAGAGTCAGAAAAAAGACCTCCAAGGGTACAGACATAATGAATGTAAGACTAGTACATAATTATAAGGCTCCCTAGGGAAAAGCTTGTGTGAATTTTAATGGGAAAAAAAGCATCTTTCATTCTCAAGTTCAGGGGTTAAAAACTCAGGGGAAAAAACACTTGCACAGTGCAGTATGTCCCTAAGGCAAGGCTCTGATGCCTGAATTCATTTTCTACTTTATACTACACGTAATTAGTATTGCTTATGTGAATAAATAAAAAAGTCAAAAGCAGTTATAGAACATGCTGAGGCCCTAGAAATGATTATACCTATATCTCTGTTGTTTGAAGCTTCTATTCAAGAAAATTTGAAGAACAGGATATATAATAGTGGAGAAAAGAAAAATGAAGCCTGAAGCTACCAAAAGTAATACTAGCTACAATTCAAATTCGATCTCTGCACACCAAACTATGCTCATTTTGATACCTCTGGGAATTTTGTTTTATTACTAAGTCAGAGGCTTCTTACATAAGTCTAACAGTGTTGCTTAAGTTAGGAATAAAGTGGGGAGACGTTTTATACTTGACCACAGGAAAGAAATTCTATCACTGTGCCCATGCAGCTAAACTGCCAGAGCCCGTCAGCCACCAATCTGCAGAACAAGAGCAAAAAAACCCAAGAGTTCAAGGGAAAATGTGCCAGTTTAAGCAGCCAAGGCCAACCCCCCTTCTTCCCTACTTGTCCATGAAGGATTCTTTAAAACTCAACATTTCAGGACTGGAGGAATGGCTCAGCCACTTGCCTAGCAAGCACTATGTCAAGCGCTAAGTTGACTCCCCAGCAACACATAAACTGGACATGGTGGCGCACGCCTGTAATCCCAGCACTCGAGTCTGATGAAGGAGGACTGCTGTGAGTCCAGGATCAGCCTGGGCCCCATAGTGAGTTCAGGACCAGCCTGGGCTACAAAGTGAGACCCTGTCTCAAAAAACAAAAAACAAAAAAACAAACAAACAAACAAAAAACTCGACACTTTACTTACCTATCTCACGTTTTCTTTCATTGGTTGTACAATCATGGAAAAATTCTGTCATCAGACTTTCCAATGCCCTGAGGGAGGCTTCTTCAGAGGCCTAACAAAGGAATTTGAAAAGACATCAATGAACTGCATCTTCAGCTCAACTGTTTCTCAGCTCCTTCCAGGTCACATCCAAAAGCAAAAGCAATATACTTCCTCAAAACAACTGGTTCAGCATTCTTCAAATATATGGCTTAAGCCAGAAAAACTAAAGGGGATTTCCCAGCTGGCTCAAAACCCAAAGTTTTAGTCCTCTCTATGAAGTCATGCTACTGGATACTTCTCAATCATTTTAGTTAAGGGATAGGGAAGGAATAATTCAAAATTCAATTCTGTAAAGATGTTGAAAGCAAATTAACAGCTCCTGGCCTGCATAAATAGACATAGTGAAGAGGTCCAGGGAGCATCAGACTCTCCGTCCATACTACATTCGTCCCATGTCTGAATAATGAGTCACACTGTGACTCAGAGCAACTGCACTGTACTGCCACGTGCATTCCTAGGGTTTCTGAAGGCACTAAGGAGTCAGGCATGCAGTCAGCTTTCAATCCTGCGTGAGGAGGGACTCAGGCAGCATCTTAAAATCAGAGATGCAGCCAGAGAACCAGATGTTCAGCAAAACTGCTCAGGTGGAAGCCAGAGGGAGGAAGCTGAGGACCCCAAGGCTCATCCTCTCGGGGTTCCGTTCAGAGCCCTGACAACCCACTCCCTCGGCACTCAGTTAAATAGTAGACAGAAGCTATAGTGATGAGCCTCAAATGCCACAACCTGTCTACAAAAGTTGAGCATTCCCAGAAGGCCTTCCATCGATCCACCCCAGATAAAATAAGCAAGAGCCAACAGCATTCCTGATTTTTAAGTTATCTCCTGATCTCTCTCTTCCTACTCCCCTCACTTCCCCAACCCTCTCCATTACTCCAACAGTGAGAGCTAACCATAAAAACTGCTGTGTGTGTGTGCACGCGCACAGTACTAGGGACTGAACTCAGGGCCTTCATGCTGAGCTACATCCCCAGCCCTTTTTAATTTTGAGACTGAGTCTCACTAAATAACCAAGTCACCTAGGCTGAGCTCAAACTTAGGTATGTGCTGCCATGCATGGCTAAAATCTACATTTTAAAACAGATGTGTCCAACCTGTGGCCTGCTTTTCCCTTGATTTTTTAAAAATGTTGTAATAAAAAAATTAAAGATTTAGTATTTATATAGAGGACGTTAACTACTTTATATGTGATGCAAGACAGTTCCTTTTCATTCAGGTGGGGAGGATTCAAGCCCCAAGGTTTGCCCCTCCAGTTTGTCATATGTCAAGCTATAACAGACCAGAGTGTGTCTCACCCGCCACACACTGATAATTTACATGATAAAGACTGGGGAATCTGGTGGAGCAATCAGCACTTCTTAAGGCCACCATCAAGAAGAGAGAATGAAACAGTCTTACAGATAGATACCCAAACACACAAATTAGCACAATGCAATGAGTATACTGCCTTGACGCGGGCCATGTCTAAGCAGTGGCAGTCACAGCTGTCCCTCACCATACTGCAGTCCTAGCATGATGGATGTTCCACACAATGACAAAGGAACTCTGACTTGTTGAGTGATAAATTACTGCACAACAGCTTTAACATTTCTGAGCTTGAGGAACTTTTCTGATTTTTATACTTACAATAAACATTTGCCCTCTACTACTCTTTGAAAATTCCACGTCAATTTAATTGAAAAAATTTTTTGCTTGCAAGTCAATCTGTTCTATTAAAAACTATGTTTAAGTCTGGCACATTGAAAAAGCCTGCAGTCTCAGCTACTCCGGAAGACAGCAGCAGAGGAATCCTGCAAACCCACAATTCATGGCCAATGTGGACAACACTGCAGGAGACTTATTAACAACAACAACAAAAAGCTGTAATTTTTTTCAAATGCAGAAATAAACTGAAAAAAAGTCTAAAATAGCTTGTTAATCTTTTTAATTTTGTCAATTGTCCGTGTTGATCGAAACCGCCTTACTGTTCTCACTGACTTTACTAGTAAATGTCACAAATTCAAATATCTAAAAGGAATTTATATGGATAAAAGATTGCTTTGGCCTGCTTCATAAACCAAGCTGGATGCACCATTTCATTTGAAGGAAAAAAAATTTGCTCTTTAAAATTAAAAGGCTACAGGAATATTTACAAGAGTCACTGGAAAGACAAAGGGCAAAGTAACTCACTGAAAAAGATATAAAATAAAAAGAAATTAAGAAATACCTGTAGAAATACAATTAGCTATTATTTAAAATCAATCAAGCCAGGTATGGTAGCTGTGAGCCTGGCACTCTGGGAAGCTGAGACAGGACTGCAAATCTGAATCCAGTCCGGGCAATTAGCGAAACTCTGTCTTAAAATAACTTAAAAGGGTTGGGGATGCAGCTCAGTACCAAACAACTGGGTTCAATCCCAGGAGCGCAAAAGAAAAGGAAGGAGAAACGGAAGGAAGGAAGGGAAGGAGGGAGAGAGGGAGGGAGGGAGGGATCATTCTTCTGGAGCCAAAAGTGGTTCCTGAACACTAAGGACACATCTTCAAAGCACAACTTTTTCTTATGTTGAGTGATTTTAAAGTAGATTCTGAAAAAAAAAGTAAGAAAAGAAATAAGGAGAACCTCGATCTCATTAACATTCAAGCATCAACTACCACAGTTTATTCTATACTCGTTCTTGAGGCAGATGTCTGAGAACTTAATGATTCCTGGCAAGTCCTGACAACCTTTCAGAGAATCCAATTCCATCTCTGTTCCCAGTCCTACCTATCCCCCACTGCACCCACATCTAAGAAGGCAGAGACCAACCCAAGCTGCAGAAAAAGGGAAAGGCAAAAAAAAAAAAAAAATAAACACACACAGACACACACACAACAATTACAGATGCTCTCATCAAATGACAGTTACATGGAAAAGAAAATGCCCAAATCTAGATAGAAGTTTTAACCACTGTTTTAAGTCCAACACTAAAACCAGCCTCATGGGGTATTATGAGGATCAAATGAGATGATCCATGTAAAACCGCTACATGAACTGCAAGTAATTATCTAACTAGTAGTTAGGGCTGCTTTCATTTTTTTCTTGGTCCTAGATATCAAATGAAAATAGACCAAGGCAAGACCAATACAAAAGAGGACCACAGGTCCACTCTACTATGAAAGTAGAAACTCATGTGCCTGGGAAGCATACCAATTGGGACTTTCCAGACTAGATTTAGAAAGGGCTGGAGGAATGGCTCAGTGGCTAAAGCGCTTGTGAAAGTGACTGTAGAGCAAGCGCTAAGTCAAGCGCTAAGTACCCAAGTTCCATTCCCCAGCACCACGTAAGCCAGGCAAGGTGGTGCATGACTGTAATCACAGCACTCCAGAAGCTGAGACAGGAGCACTGCATTGAGTACAAGGCCAGCCTGGGCTCCACAGTGAGTTCAGGACTAGCCTAGCCTATAGAGCGAGACCCTATTTCAAAAAAAAAAAAAAACACTACTTAAGGAGTGTACCTCCATTATGTAATACCTACAAATGGTTGAGAATTTCCCACCTTCTCCTTTGGCAAAAAAGCCACTGGAACCTTTGCCAGCGGTCTCAAGAAAGAGCTGAAGCCAGAACACTGATTGTGGTAGGTTAAGGAATTAATAGCAAGGGAGAAGCTGATGATATGTGACACAAGACTTTCAAGTAACAAAAGAGACAAAGAACATGAACACCAAGGGGCTCTATGTATGACAGGGAGGAAGACTTCAATTCTCAAAAGCCATTCAAACTTTATCTCCTGCACTGCGCTGATTAATTTATGAGAACACTCACGATTCAGATATATCTGTTTTCCATCTTATGATTGGGTTTGTGCCTAAGGCCTTGAAGAATTAAGGAAAAGAAAGCTTAATTTAAGACTACATGAGAAGCCAGGGACCTGTAATCCTCTAATCCCAGCATTCTGGGAGGTGAAGCCGAAGGATCTTAAATTCAAGCTTTGGCCTGGGCTACACAGCTTGCTGTCTCAAGAAAGAGGGTGTGTGTGGGGGGGGGGGGGACCCTAAGTCCAACACACCCACACACACACACACACACACACACACACACAAATACCTTCTGGGTTATAAAATATGAAAATTATAATAATAAAGCTCTTAAATGATAGTTTCTCCATAACCTTGAGGTAGGAAAAAAAATTTCTTCTCCCCAGGATTCATAAAACACTAAACATAAAGGAAAAGATTGATAAATTGGGCCACTCATCAGAAGGTACACTGAAGACAGTTTAAAAGAAAGCCATGAAATAAAAATGATTATTTGCAATATAGTACCTGACAGAGAATTCCTATCAAAGGCACAAAGTAATTTATACAAATCAATAAGAAAAAGAAACAAATACTTATACCAGAAAATACTCAAAGGATGGGGGCATTGCCCTGTGGTTAGAGCACTTGCCTAGCATGCACTGACCCTGGGTTCAACTTCCCAGCACCACATAAAAATTAGCTGGCTGTGGCAGCACACACCTGTAATCTCAGCACTCAGGAGGCTGAGGCATAAAAATTGCTGTAAGTTTGAGGCCAGCCTGTTCTACAGCATGAATTCAGAACCAGCCTAGACTACAGACTGAGATCCTATCTCAAAGAAAAAAGAAGTGGGGTGGCCGGGTGGAGTGGGGGTGAAGGACAAGAAAAAAGAAGATATTCAAAGACCTGTAAATAAGTGCCAACTTCATTAGTTATCAGGGAAACACAAAACAGGAACAATAATATACTGCTGCTACACCTCCACCAGAATGGCTAAAATTAAAAGGACCAATAGTGAAGAGTGTCGGCAAGGATGCTGAACAATTCGAACATGCATATAATGCTGGTGGAAGCACAAACTGGTGCAATCACTTTGGAAAACTGCTTGGCTGTTTTGACCCTGCAATTCTACTTTATAACAATATCACTAGAAATCTGTCCACCATACCAAAAGAAATGTACACAAATTTACAGAAAGAATCACTAACATAATAGTCAAAAAGCCACAAGAACCCAAGGTCGATCATCAGTGAAATGGATAAATTGTAGTTTTTCACATGTGAGACAATACGATTGAATGAATCTCGTTACAAACAGAAGAATCTCACAAGCAAAGTGAAAGAAGCCAAAACACAATCTTCCATTATTTGTTTTAGTTGACTCCTTTAAAAAAAAAAAAAAAAAAGCAAAACCAACCTACTCTGTTATTATCAGAGTTAACTTTGGAGATGAGTTCTGGAGTTCCAGTAATATTCTATTTCTTCAGCGTTAATTACATAAAGATGATCATTTTAGATTAATAATTTGTACATTTCTAAGTATATATACTACACTACAATTTTTAAAACCTGTTATACTTATGTTTTTAAGTTTAGGTTGACATTTTCAGAGTTTAAAAGTATTTTTTTTCTTTTAGTGATATTCAGAGCAATATGGGGACCTGTATAAAGCACACAAATAACAGTCTGAGTGCCTGGGCTGCAAAACAAGGCACTTCATATGCCCATACTATCCTGAGAGTCACTTGGCTCACATCACTAACAAACATCATATACAGAATCCTTGGGCAGCTAAGGCCAGGTGGCACCGGACTAGAATCCCAGCACTCTGGGAGACTGAGGCAGGAGGATCACAAAGACCGGACTGGGCAACTTAGCAACTTAATGAGAAGCTGTCTCAAAATCAAAACTAAAAAATAGGCAGAGATATAGCTCAACATGAAGGCCCTGGGCTCTATCCCCAGTACCACCAAAAATAGTAATAATCTTTTTGGCAAGATTATCACTTAAGGATGGCTCAGAATGTACTCTTGTGAGAGCTACAAATACACTGAAAACAAACTAGTTTTCTGTTCCTGACACAGTTAAAATCTGCAAAGTTGGTAAGTTCCCAACTGTGCCTGCCTTGATTTTATCTGCTCCTTTTATTGCTGTTCATGGGTCAGCAGCTCAGACTTGTGCTACTGACTCATTTACAAAGGGACGACCAACTCAACCAAGATTCAAAATCGCCTCATAAAAGAAAAGAAACCTGCAATCTTCTCTGCCTCTTCTGCGGGTTCTCCAGGCCCACAACCAATGTACCAGGTCTGCTGGCTCTTACTCCACTCTCACGCAGATCTGGACCTTGTCCCTCGTCGCTCCTTCTACCAAGCCCTGTTTACCTCCTGCTGAGATGACTAAAACTTCCTTTACCTGGCTGTCTCCATACCAGTTATTCCAATTCCAACCCAATCTGTATTTTGCTACCACATATTGCGTTCTCCAAAATACAGACTTTCTGCCCAAGTACTCTGAACTTAGCTTTGTAGAGCCTTTAAATTTAGACAAGCTGAGAAAAGTTGAAAACTCCAGCTATCTGACAAACCCAATACTTACTCAGTAACTGACACTGCTTAAATTAAGTCCCTGAGATGGAAACAGTAAGATGATCCCTGACTTCAAAGACAGAGTGGGCCTGGAAGGAAGGAGAGAGTAGGACCTATAAATCAAGACACAGGATCTGATGGTTACCAACAGCCCCAGAACCCATAGAGCGCACTAAGTCTGATGAAAAGCTTCCCAGGGTAAACACATCCTTCAGATCTTGAAGAATGCAGAGATGTTTACCCTGCAGAGGAAAAGAAGAAAAGCATGTCTAGTACCCCATGACTCCCCCTAGAAATCCTCTATCCCAATCTGAACAATCTGGTCTCACATGCAAAGGTCTACTTCTACCCTGCACTTGGCCAGGTTCTGCAACTTAAGAGTTCAATCTTAATGAAATTTCACCTAAAGTTTACAGTGGAACCCATCTTTGCTTTCATCTTTTGTCCTTGCCTTATGATCAATCCCACAGACCTTTGCCCCTCATACTCTTTCCTGGTCATTTTAACTGGCAAAACAGTTAAAGAATGCAGGAGCTGCAAGCAGGTTCCCTGAATTCAAATCCACATGCATTTTAACTTCGGCCTATGTTTGCAACCTGCCACTTTTCTCCTCCTGTGCACTACTGGAGACAGTAAGAGCAAACACATTGAGTTCTTCCGAGAAATAAAATAATTATATAATGCCCATGGTTAACAGTGCTAGGCACAAAGTAAGCGCTAAAAGTCATAGCCAGCACTGTTATTATTTCATAGATGTCAGGCTTCTCTAACCACAACATGCGTTATAAGCGAAGAGACTCTATCTAACATGTCTATAATTTCTACAACATTCAGCTGGGATTGGTGCTGAACTATGTTACAGATCAGATTCAGAAGAGTAAAAGGAACCAGAAGACGGCAGGAAACGCCTCCAAATTTTACATGTGACTCTATTCAAATAATTTCCCCCTTTAAGGGCTCAGATCATAAGGACCTCTGTTCACAAAGAGACTCAACATATTTATTTTGAAAAATACAAGACTGCTAATAACTTGCCAAAATGGGGGGGGGGGGGACCACTGCATTGAGGATGGGTGATACAATGCCTTATTAAAATCTAGACTACAGTTTCTGCAAACCCTGATTAAATCTGTAATATTTCACCTAAATGTCTTCTAAGATAGCCTTCTCTTCAGGATATAACAATCTTTTCATAAAAGTAGAATTAGAAGGAAAGAAGATTCCTTTTTAAAGAAGCTTTTATCAAACTTTTTTCTACCTTTTCCAAGGAGGAGCTACATCTTGTATATCCCACTAGGAAGTGAATCACAGGTTCATGACCTCCTTGATACCTAACTAAAGGTAGATTCACATCCCAGAGTTTCCTAAATACACGTCCATCCTATGGCATGTACAGAACAACTTTGTTATTCTATTTGCTTGTATATAAAGAAAGTTACTCAGAAAATCAATTCTACAAGAGCTGCAGGACAAGCCTAAGAATATGCAGAACACCTAAGGGTGGTGGCATACACACCTGCAGTCCCAGCACTCAAGGAGCCCGAGGCAGGAGGATCACAAGTTTGAGCTCAGCTTGGGCAACAAAACAATTTAGCGAGACTCAGTTCCAAAATAAAAGATTTTTTTAAAGGCTGGGAATGTAACTCAGTGTGAAGTGCTAAGTTCAATCCCAGTACCAAAAAGAAAAAGAAAAAAGAAAAGGAAAGAACATATCTGGTGTGTTATAACAGATGCCATTAGCAAAGAAATTCAATCCATGTAAACTTTCTCTGAAAGCTAACAGGATTATGGTAGATGTCAAAACTCAAATGAACACCCTCAGTCTTCCCTACATCCTTCATGAATGCAAAGAAAAGAGATAAGAGGGGGAAAAAACTCTTTTGCCTATAAGCCTACACAAAAGTGTGAGATCTGACACTGTTATTTTATGTATCAATCCACGGGTTGTTTCCTTTCAAAAACCCAAATGAAACACATCTTATTGAGGTAGAAATCTTATTGTACTATTTCTCTAGTAAGCAAAATGGCGAGGCCAGCTGACCCTACAAAGCTTAGCAGTCAGAAACAGTCACTGAAATCAGAGGCTCTGAGTGACTTGCTCAGAATTCTCGCTGGTTAATGGGGAAGGGTGTGCAGACTCAGCTCCATCCGCCACATGTGACAGTTGTTTCCTTATCCTGTCTGTGACAGAGGAGGTCTACAGGTACCAGTACGAAAGGTGCAGTGGAAAAATGTCTACTGAAACAAACAAAAAAAAGCCACAGCAGGATGTTATGGGAAAGCTCCCACCAGGGCAGAGGCAAGCAGCACCACTCTTTGAACATCTGCGCTCAGGTCTGAAATCAACTAAAGTGTGCCATTTCCCTCAAACAGGCACCTTGCTGTTCTGCCTACAGTTTAAGCCACAAAAAATATTTATCCTCTGGGAATAACTATAACTACAATTGCACAGTATCTTCATGCAGATAATGATGTATTAAAACATACTCTTGGCTGTATCTAAACATAATTCTATTCATCAAAGAGAGCTTTTCTGCTTTAGACTAAAACTACGAGGTAACTGATCAACGGTAGGACACTCCTGCAGTATTTGTTGGGTCTGCACGAAGTGCCAAGTCAGACTGTGTCTCTCCAAGGAACAAAAGAGATCTGATTGCTGCTGAGGCCCATGGGTGAGAAGCAGGATGACTGCCAAGCGTCTGGGCTAGAAAGCTCAGCTGGTCCCACTGCGGGAATGAAGAAGGCGAGGCAGCACACCCTGTCCCCACGGGGACCAATTAGAGGAATCATCTTTGTAGACAGAACAGTATGTTTTATGCTCAGAAAACCAAGCCATGTACTACCAGACAATACAGAAAACAAGAGCCATCCTGAGCTACCTAGCTACAAGCTCACTGGTTTCACTGATTTAAAACAACAGATGTAAAACAGCCTGAAGACCTACGATGAGGGAAGGCTAGTGGGTATAACTGAGCCAACTGACAAACTGGAATAAGAAGGTCAGCTGAAATGCTGAATGGTGTTGATTACCTGGAGCGATAAATGTATAATACAGTAGTTATGTAAGAGGATGTTCCTACTAGAAAATATACCATTGTGAGACAATGGCCCACATCACAGAGTGCTCACTCTTATACAACTTAGAAAATAGCATTATGTGTGTTCATGTGTGTGCATATTACACAGAGAGAAAATGTTAATACAGCAAATAGCAAAAAGCTACCAACAGAGAAGTTTGAGTAGAAGAAGAGTCTTCTTGGCACTACTCATTTCCTGCCATCTTTCTATCTATTTAAATAATTTCCAAATTGTTTAAAAATCTCATCTACTGGACAGGTAATCCTCCACCTTGCTCCTCACAGCTCCAAGCTTGTTTGACAAACAGAAAACAGAAAGAAAAAAAAAAATAGTACATAGGAAAGAGATTATTTTGTATTCACACACACACACACACCCTTTTTTTTTTTCCTAAGACAGGGTCTCGCTCTGTAGCCCAGGCTGGTCCTGAACTCACTTAGAGAGCCCAAGCTGGACTTTAACTCACGGCAACCCTCCTGTCTCAGCCTCCCGAATACTGGGATTATAAGCATTCGCCAGCACGCCCGGCTTATAGGGTGTTGGGGAATCAAATTCAGGTACTTAGCAAGTTCTTTAAACACTGAGCCATTCCTCCAGCCCTCACCCATTCCTCACCCATTATTTTTGAAAAAGGATGTCACACAGTCTAGACATTAAAACTGCATCCACTGGTTGAGCAACAACCATACCTACCAGGTGCTAAAATAAATGGCTTAGATACTTATTTTTTATATTCCAATACAATGGCTTTAATTAGGAAAAAATAAAATCCTAAATGATAAAAATAGCTATCCTGAAAGGAACTGTTCAAGATAATGAGTAACAGAACCAAGAATAGGCTCTCCTCACCATCCCATCTGCTCCTCTTTCCCAAGGTATGTATCCCAGGAGGATAAATGTGTGTATCTGCACGCCTAGTCAATTAAACTCCAAAGACACTGATGAGCACCATTAACACAAGACATGCTACCAAGAAATTCTAAAAGAGGACTGCAGAATCGTAAGACAAAAATAAACCCCAGAGAACAGCAAGTCTGGCCTTCCATTAGTGATGAAGAAAAGAAGCTCAGAGCATCATGCCCAAAACTACCCAGTTACTGTCAAGGCAGACCAAGCCACGACAGCTCCTTCCACTGACAGTTTCTCTATCACTAAAGGAAGAGAGGGAGAGATGACTGTATTAGACAAAGCTGGCATAGCATTTTATTTTTTGTTGTTGTTTGAATTGGTTGGATTTTGTTTGTTTGAGACAGGGTCTCATTCTGTTGTCCAGTCTGGTCCTAAACTCACTATGTAGCCCAGGCTAGCCTCGAACTCACAGTTACCCTTTGCCTCAGCCTCCTGAGTGCTGGGACTACAGGTGTGCACTACCAAATGCAGCTTACGTGGTGCTGGGAAATCAAACTCAGGGTCTTAAGAGTACTAGGCTAGCACTTCCACAGCTGAACTATAACCTTCCCACCCCCAGTGCTTTAAGATCACACACAGCACGCACACCTGGCTAGGTTGCATTTAATACAAATGCTGCTCAAGAAACACAGAAGGCGTCTATTCCAAGCATTTTCAGGATGACACACGAGCTGGCACAACTCTGCACTGGATGAAATAAGATAATGAACGAATAAGACACTGACAAAATCACTACAAATGCATGCAGCAAATCTAACATCAACCGCTGCTCATACGTAAATAAGTTCATTTCAGTTGCTGTTACCACTTGTCCAGTCTAACCCCTATCACCTTCATTCTAAATTACCGTAAGGTCTAGCATTTTAAATCACACTTAAAGGGCTGGAGGAATAGCTAAGCTGTGAAAGCGCTTGCCTAGCAAGCTCAAGAATCGGAGTTTAACTCCCCAGCACCACACAAACTGGGCATGGTAGCACATGCCAGTTAATCCCAGCACAGGACAGGCTGAGGCTGGAGGATTGCCATGAACTCAAGGCCAGGTGGGGCTACACAGTGAGTTTAGGACTCGACTACAGAGCAAGACCCTGTCTCAAAAATAAATAAAATAAAAAAATAAGTCACACTTAAAATAGTATTTGTTTACTTTTAGCAAAAACGTCCAGTGTATTAAAAACCACTGTGATTGCAGGAGGGGCGTTAAGTAGTCCCTTCCTTTCTCCCCTGCACGATCTATCTTTTTGGCTTTACAGTCCAGAGAAACCAAGTGCAGGGCAAAGTCTAACACTGTCCTCCTCTTTCCTGGCAGGGCTGCAACGCTACCTCCCTATTCTGATGAACTGACTTTTGCACCCCACCCTGTAGACGAAGGAGAAAGCCGAAGCAGCGAGGCAGAGCACTGCTCGGGACAGGCTTCTGTAAGCGACGGCAGGTGACAGAATTCAAGTGTGAACCAGCCTCAGAGATATGAGCCAGTGATGTGACACTCTTCCCCGTGCACCACAGAAATCAGGGCGGGAAAAGGGCCCTAGATAATGTGCTCTGATACTTGTCCCACATGAGAGACAGACACCTGAATGTAGGCCAAAGCAAGACTGAGGGCCCACAGAAAGGGTGCCGTCTACACCCACATAAGAAAACCAACAGGCTTCATGGGAACCAGCGCTACCGCTGAGAGAGACACAGCCAGGTATGGCAAGCAGACAGAATACCAGACTGTTGCTAGTCCTAGCTCCAACAAGTAACAGGGCACCATCCTGCAAGTTCCTGAACAGTCACAGTATTAATTGCAACCCAATCAGGCGTGTACAAGGTGTGTGATTTTAAAATGCGACGGCAACCTTGGCTCACAGTCATCTCCCTCAGTATAGGTTCCTCTTCATAAACGGCACATGTGCACTTGCTTTTACAAAGACAAAGTCTCCTAAGTTGTCATTTGCTCAGACTTCTGACTATACCCACCACTACCCTAATACTCGTTTGACAGTCACATTCATGAAGGTTCTCAAAGTGGCATTACTGATGGCTCAAGGGTGCTTATGTGTCCCAAACAACAGCGACGACGACGCCCAGAGAAGCAGCTGCTGGGGATTCCAATGGCGCTACATTCCGCAGGAAATGTGAGGATGCTGCACAAGCATAGATCTGAGTTCAACAGGAAGTGCCTCTTCCTGGCCACAGGGTTCTGAGCACTCCTCCCACCACACATATGATCACTAGCCACAAAGGCAGAAGTCTGTGTGGCCACTCTAACCCCTTGGCTCTCGTGTGCTCTGGGTTCTGTGCAGTACTACTAGTTCATGCAATTGTTAAAACTGTAACTAAAACAAAAAAGCTGTAACTTATACAATACAGAAAACTGTACTGTAATACTGGAATCATACACAGTTCCTGTCCTCCACCCCATGGGTAATCTGGACTAGAGAGGCTGAGCAGTGGCAGCAGCAAGCAGCAAGAAAGCCAATGGCAACTTTTGCAAGAAAAGGGGGGGTTCAGAAGCACCCAGGAGAGAGGAACGCAGACGTGTGCTTAACTTATGTCCAATTACCCTGCCAGGAACCGCGGCCTTGCTCACATCCTGCAGAATAAAAAGATGGCTCTACATGCAGTTCCCCATCAGCCTCCAATCCCCAGCCAAACATGCATAATTAGGTTGGGAGGGGGGCACGTATCATCTGTCCCATAGTTCTACCAATCTTGCTAGAATATTGAAAGGAGACAAGGTAAAGTCCTGCTTTCGACTCACTGTGTACCCCAGGCCTACTCCTATCGGCACCTGCACAAACCCAAAAATGAATAGAAACCCCACAACCCAGCACCTGGGCCCTTCCATTCTCATAAAGCAGCTGGTACTCCTAGTCCTCCGGATGGCTTGGTGTGAAGTGAAGGGTGTGGGCTCTATGCCAGCAGCAGACCTGCACCTACTCGACTTTCACCTCTTACTTATCTTTATGACCCTTAGAGAATCACTTAACTTCACCCAGCCTCAAGTTTCTGGCTTGCAAAACTAACTTACTACACTCCTCCCCCTCACCAGATAACTGTAAGAATTAAATGACATAATGTATGCAAATCCTTTAGCACCCATCACTGTAAATGAGCATTTCACTGTTGAATCAATAGCTTTAAAAAAAAGGGAACCAAACAAACAAAAACCTTGCATAACAGACTAACTAAATGCTTTTAAAAACACCAAGGATGTAAAATGTCTTCACCTTCATTTTTATAAGAATTACCTAACAGGTCTGTACACAAAGAATGTCTGTGACAGACCACTCGCAGCCACTGCCACCCAGGCAAGTTGTCTAAGTTTCCTCTAGACAATGAGATTCAGTTAATTTATACCCCAAGATGAAAATATACCCATTATGAGTATGGAAAAGGGACGACTGGCCGCTCTGCCCTATAGATTCTGGGGTCAGTTGGTCATATCTAGTCTTCATTACTGTCCTAGTCGCTTATCTTGTTGCTGTGACAAAACACCCAATACCGCAGTTAAAGGAGTAAAGATTTATTTCGCTCCGTTTCAGGTCTCTCACACATACAGGCCACTGATGGGGCCACCAGCAATTGCGAGGGCACAGGGCAGAGGCTGGAAAGCTGCTCACTCCGTTGCAAACAGAACCCAAGTGAAGCAGGGGCGAGCCAACGAAGGCTCCCAAGAAGAAGCTGCAACATCGCTGCTTCTTCTTCCCTCCTTTAAGTACTTTAAGATGCCAGTTGCCGCTCCCTCACTTCCAGGCCCACAAATCTGTAACAAACACCTCAAATCTCTGCCCTCCACAACCTAACAATCTTTCCAGGTCAAACCTTAAACACCCATCCCTTCCAGCCAGGCCCTACCTCCCAATAACACACAGTTCCAAATACATGAGGCTTCTGGGGGACAATCAAGGTCCAAACCATACAAATTATTGTTATCTCTTTTGGAAGTTAGCAGGCATTGTACAATGGAAGAAGGAATTGCCTTAGAATATCCTGTGAAATGGAATTCTTTAAACATGGAGAGTAAGACTCTACCTGCACAAAATACAGGGAATTTAAATATTTAAGTAACTGGAAGTCTTTCATAGGGAGAATTTGTTTAACAAAATGGATTGGTAGAAAGAGTTCAAGGAAAAAAAAAAAAAAGAATGACCTGGATACCAAATCCTACAGGCCTAAGGAGCATCAAAAATAAATAAATAAAACAAAAAAAAAAAACCTGCATCTGAGTCCAATCCTCAACAACAAAAACAAAATATAAACAAACAAAAAGCCCTTGTGCTAAAAAAAAAAAAAAAAAAAAAAAAAAACCTCTGTGTTAAAACGGCTCTCCAATAAGGCCTTTGGGGCTTTATGATTCAAGTTCCGTCAAGTCTAAAAAGTTCTCTTTTGGAAATATATGCTTGCTAAGTCTGTCTGTGGTCTAGGGACATGGGGATGCAGCTCAGTGGCACAGCACTGGCCCTGCACATATGTGTTGAGACCCTGCACATGACTCCCAGAACCACCAAAAAATAAAATCAAAAATTTAAATAAAATTAAAAATGAAGTAAAACAACTAAAACCTGGTTTATAAGTTCTTTCTCAAGAACCTTCCAATTGCAAGCCCCAGCCACCACCACCATCAGGGTCTTTGCCATTTGGCCCGAGAAGTGACGTAATCACTCCACCTTCCACTCTAATCTACCTCTTCAGATTGATTGTTCCCTCCCTCCTTGTCCAGGACCCCAACTATCCTTTGTCTCAGCCAGATCCAAAATCTTACTTTTCCCTCTGGGTAACAGTTCCATGTCAATGCCCTTCACTTCCTGAAGAAAAAGGTACCACCCCTAAGATGTCTATTGTAGTTCTTCCCCCAGGCTTCAAAACATTTCACCAAGAAAAATGAACTGAAATGGCGCCTTTCACTCTCATACAATGTGAGAGGTACATTTTGGTGCCACCCCAGTGGATGACAATTTAGCAATATCTATGAACATTTTAAGTGTACACACCATACAGCTCACCCAGAAGTCACCTTTTGACGATTTTTTTTCCCTCCAAAGTGATCTTCGTGTTAACACTTCCACCAAAACAAAAGATTGGGAAACAAACTAAATATCCATCAAATCAGATTTGGGTAAATAAGGCAGACCCTAACACAGCTGCACAAAGACCCACACCATGGATTACTACAACTACAAAAAATCATCCCTCAGTGTCCAAGGGGAAGTGCTCATGCCCCACCACACCTAGCTCTCCTATACGCTTTGCGTCATCTCCAGAGTACTTACAATATCTAAAACAATAAATGCTACACAAATACTTATACTGTATCATTCAGGGAATAATCACAAGAAAAAAAAATGTCTGCACATGCTCAGTACAGAGGCAACCAACCTGTGCCGAACCACACAGTGCGTGTTAACAAATAATGTTTTGATGGGGGGTTTTTTGTCTGTTTACTTTTGATCTGTGGCTGGCTGAATCTAAGAAATTTGGAACTTGTACATTGGAGGACTGGCTGTGTATGTATACGAAACTATGTCTAATATACCATTCATTTCTTAAAGCACAAAGCAGTGTGACTGAAAATCAAGATGAAGGCAGCGTCACAAAACGCAAATATACACACACAATGTTTCTGTCTCGAAACAGAAGAAGGAGATTCTGAAAAAAAGGAAAAGAAGGCAGCTCACTTTTCTCAGTAAACTCTTATGCCATTCCAATTTTAGACAATATACATTTGTTTCAAAAAACCTGAGAGACAGGCTACAGGCATAGTTCAGTGGTTAAGGCGCCTGTCTAGCATGAGCAAGGTCATAGGCCTGAGTCCACAGCACCACAAAAAGATAAGCCAGATGTGGTGATGCATGACTGTAATCCCAGTACTTGGGAGGCTGAGGCAGGAATACAGCGGTAAGTTCAAAGACAGCCAGGGCTACATAATAAATTCACAACCAGCCTGAACTACAGAGTGAGACTCTATCTCAATAAATAAATAAACAGAGAAAAAACAATTAGAAAAAAAAGACAGGAATTATCCAATGTACAAGTGTTCCAGTAGCCTGGGAGAACACAGGCAGCGCCTACTTCTACTCATCTTTGTGTTCTCTGGGGCTAGCACACAGTAGGTGCTTAAGAAATCTTTATTACTCTAAGTGAGGCTATAAGCAAGTTATTCAACAGTGATAAATTAAATGCTAACATGTACTGTACTTCATTTGTCCTGGTGTCCTACATACCAGGCAACATTCCAGAGACTAGATAGTCATCATTAACTCCTTTATCCCTTAAACAATCCATTACATAAGTGAGAAAACTGAAACAAAGAGATTAAGTACTTGTCCAAGGTCACAATCTAGGTTAAGTGGCAAATCCAGCATTCAAACTAAGTCTCCAAACCCCTGCTGTAAGGTACACTGTTCTTCAAATACCTAGGAAAGTTCTGAAATCACTGTACATTGAAGTTGTACTCCTTATGTGAACACTTGGGGCAAAAATCTGGCCTAACTACTTAATCATAAAATAAGCTTACATAAAATGTGTCAGGCCTCCCCACATGACAATGTGATATTCATGGTCCAAACCCTAAGATTATGGAAATAACAAACTCAGTTTCTCCTACTACTCTTTCACAAGTTTCTGAAATCAGACTAGGGAGGCAGAACTTTCTCATACATCAAGCAAGCAATTCTGCAGCAACCACTATCCCTGTGCTCACCAACTCAATTCTAACAGTATCTACCTGAAGACAGCATCAGATCCAATGAGAGTCTGGGTTCTTTCTCACAAGACTGTCCTCTGTCTGACGCTAATCACCAGGACCCAAGTCGTTTTTACCTGCACCTTTAACAAGTCACAAATTTAGGCTCCCAAACACCCTCCTTAAATTTGATTAATTTCCTGGAGTGGCTCACAGCAGTGAGGGAAACAAGCTTACAAGCTTGTTTAGCTTGTCTTAGTTACCTTTTGACTGCTAGAACAAAATACCTGACATCCACAATTTAAAGGAGGAAAGACTTATTTTAGCTCATAGTTTCAGAAGGTCTCACACAGTCACAGGGTCAATGGGGGAAGCACATGGCAGAGGCTGGGAAGCTGCTCACCCCACTGCAGCCAAGTGAAGGAAGGAGTGAGTCAAAGTCTGGAAACTTAGGCAAAGGCCCAGCTTCTCCGGGAAGAAGCTACAACAATGTTTATTTTTTCTTCCTTTACTTAGTTCCAGCTGCCAGCTGGGCCCCTCAAACCCATGGTGGGCCTTCCTTCCTCACTTCCTGGTCAACAAGTCAATACCACACCTGAAAGCTCTGCTCTGGGCACCCACCCAGAGTCTCCAAAGAGTGACACAATCTCTCTAGGTCAAGCCCCAAGCATTCCCCTGGTTCAGCCAGGCCCCACCTCCCAAAAGCAAATGGTTCCAGTTATCCCAATACATCCAATACATGGGGCATTGGGGGCACCCTCCAGATTCAAACCATAGCATCAACTTACAAAAGATATTACAAAAAATACAGGTGAAGAGATGTTTAAGGTGATATAAGGAGGAAAAGGGTGCAAAGCTCCTGTGCTCTTCCCTAGTGCATCACTATCCGGGAACTTCCAGGTGGTCTACTAAACACAAGTTTCCCAAACCCTGCCCTGTGGAGTCTTTATGGAAGCTTCACTATATAAGCATGGCAGATTACACGCTAGCAATCAGCTCAATCTTGAGCCCCTCTCCCTTCCCTCAGAGGCTGGGGACAGACTGAAAGGCCCAACCCTCTAATCCAACCTTGGTCTTTTCTGTCCCCAGATACTACCCTGAAGCCACCTAGAGGCTGCTAGTCAGCAGTAAACTCAATGGCATACAAATGGACAACACTAGAGACGGTAAGGATTTAGGAGTTGTGGACCAGAATGAACCCCAGGCGTATACTTCGCAATACCGCATGAACTCTGGTCGCAATATCGCATGAACTCTGGTCTTTACTTTGCTAATTTCGTACCTTCTTTCTCCCCTCTGCCCCGTCGATCAGACTCTGGGGAAATAACAGACTGATTCATCAACCTATGAATTTACTATGAGATATCTGGTTCACTAAACAGCATTTTCCAACCATACCAAGCACTTCATTTCACTGGTTACCTGATCAAATTCCGAATGACTGATTCCAATTTTGGAAAACTGATCTGAAGAATGAAAAAAACACTCATGTAGAAACACAGTACTTTCCCATCACCCAGGGACCAGAGAGAAAATGTCAAACACGAACAAACAGATGCTATGGAGCCCTCTCTCGTCCTTGTCATCCCCAATACAAGCTTGTCCTTAGGCAAAGGTATTTCCAACAGTCTCATGTGTCAGATACCATCACAAACTTATTCACCTGATTTTTTTATGACACAAAGGGAAAAATCTTACTGACAAGTTCTCCAAATCACGGGTACTGTCTGTGTAAGTTTGCTGTACATCCCAGCCATAAACTGTGCTGTCCCTTCATCAGATTTCACTCTACAACCACCACACTTTTCGTATCTTTGTCCTTCTTTGACGTTCCATCTTCCCCCGAGGTCTTAGGGCCCTGTGTCCGTTGGCAATGTGTGTAAACCATTTCTTCCTAAAGGCTGAGGCCTGGGGCTAACTATGTAACTATGATTAATTAGACTGACACTATAAATGGATTATCAATTTTCAAAATATAACATAGATTCAACTCAAACTTTATTTAATCTATTTTTTTTTTTTTTGAGACAGGGTCTTCGTCCTGAACTACGCTGCCCAGGCTGGCCTTAAACGCACAACAATCCTAGTGTCAGAATTACAGCATCCTTTTGTTTTTTGAGACAGTTCACCTTTAACTGTATAACCAACATTGGCCTCAAACTCACTTAATATTCCTGTTTCAGCCTCCTGTGTGCTGAAATTACAGGCGTGTAACGCTGTGCCTTGCCTTTTGTGTGTGTGTGTGTGTGTGTGTGTGTGTGTGTGTGTGTGTGTGTTTCAGAAGGTAATGATGTAGTCCTAGCTACATGGGACATTAAACTCAGTATAAGAGATTAATATGTAGTAAGTAAGTAAGATTTGGGGCTGTAGGAATGGTACAGCAGTTAAAGCACTTGCCTTGCAAGTGCAAGGCCCTGAGTTCAATTCCACAGCACCAGATAAAAGCTGGGTGTGACGGCGCATACTTGAAATCCCAGCACTTGGGAGGCTGAGGCAGGCAGACTGTCTTCAGACTGTCTTCAGCCCTAGGTCAGCCTGGACTATACCAGTGAGTTTAGGTCCAGCCTAGGCTACAGAGTAAGACCCTGACTAAAAAGAAAATAAGTAAGATAAGAGATCTGTATCCCATAAACACACACAAAAATAAAAATCTATATTGATAATAACATTTGCTACATATACATACAAAATATACTGAAGAACAACAATAAGAAGCCTTTTTAACTTTTATTAAATTAGCGAAAATTTTCTTAGGATTACCAATACTGACGGTGTATCTATCTGCAGCTAGTGTGAAGAATAAACTGATATGACCTTTCTGGAAAATATGTGTTGAAGTGCCTTAAAAGTGTTCCTACTAGATCTAAAATTACTCTTAAATCAAAGTTTTATTTTTAAAAACCTTCATACCATTAGGTCTTTCTGGGAGTCTATCCGAAAGTAATTTTCTAAAATTCGGAAAAAGCTTTTTGCAAAGACATCAATCACATATTTACTACGGCTAAAAAAGAAAATCTAACTGCTTAAGAATTCATGTAATAATTATTGAATCATCGTAAGTTCATGAAACAATGATTTGATAAAACACTTCTGCTATGCTTAATGCTAAGTGAGAAAGGCAGAAGAAAGTGCATTACCCATGTGAGGCAACCATATTTAAAAAGTAAATTTAAAAAGGACTAGAAAACAGCAAAATGTCATCAGAATTTAAATCAGATGGTATTAATTTCTTGTCTTCTTATGTGGCTATCAAATATTTTACAGAGCTCAAAATAACTTACAACCAGGATAATAACTAAACGAACTCAAAAGGTGGCAGAAAAGATTTTGTGATCTCTGTAAGTAGTATCAGTATACACCATAATTGCCCAATAGTTAGAAAATGCATAAGGTACACAAGTTGAATTGGTCACAAATGTTGCAAGGCACAACTGAGTGGTGTTGTTTTAATATAAATCCCCAAGGAGAATAGTATAGAGAAATATCTTGATTCTAGGAATTCTTCTACAAAATTATATCAAAATGAGATGTTTAAAAAGAAAAATACTAAAAAGAAGCAAATCAACACGTTATCAGAATTTAAATCAGACAGTAATAAATTTCTTGTCTTATCAACTATTTTACAGAGCTCAAAATAACAGCTAAGCAAAATTGAAAGGTGGCAAAATAAATAATCGGTGATAGATCATATGTCTTTACCTAAAAGTAGAATACAGATCACAAACAGACTTAAATGCATCGGCTGTTTCACCATCCCTTGTGTCCCTGGAGCCCCATGTGCTCAAAACCCTTCTGCTCCCCCACTTCATGCCCTAAATGTAGCTGCAGACTTCCCACATGCACTATGAAAGAAAATTTGGGCCATCACCTACATTGGAAAGTCGTCCCTGATACAGCACTCTCACCCCCAATTTAGTCAGATTTTTTTTAATGAAGCCATGCCTATTACAAAGTTCTATTTTTCCATTCGCCACCAGCACTGTAATCATGTCACACCAATACCTGCATATGTCATCCAGAGCTGCACTTCCAGAAATCATGAACTTTCAGAACTTCTGTTTATCCTTTCTATCCTTTCATCCATAGCTATACATTACATCAGCAGTCCCAAAGCTTTTTGGGACCGGAGATCAGTTTCATAGAAAGCAATTTTTCCAGAATGGGAGAAAGGGGAAGGCACTAGCATCACTCTCTCACGCCACCTCAGGTTATCAGACATTAGATTCTCCTAAGGAGCAGGCAACCTAGATCTCTCACATGTGCTGTTACAGTAGGACGAATGCTCCTATGAAAATCTAACCCCTCCTCTGCTGCAGTAATGTTAAATACAGATGAAGCTTAAATGTGCACCCATGATCCAGGGGTTTTCCCTGAACTAGGAGAATTTCCAATTATTTTGCAACTTTTTTGCAAGTGATCTCTAAAAGCACCAACAGCACTTCTTTCAGCTCTTGACTTTCTATTTTGGGAAACAATCAGAAATTTCACACATTCCAGTATGCGGAGTCACCAAGTAAGTTAAGTCTTTTCAATTCCCTAGATAATCAGCAATTTCTGCAATGGCCCAGCATATAACCAGTTTTAAGAAGTGCTTTCAAGTAGGCCCATTCAAAACAACCAGCTAAGTCACTTGCTCCAGGCAAAGAGAGGCAACACAAGTCCCAACAAATTTTCATTAATCAAAGGTTTTGACAGTCATCAATTGTCAAAAACACAAATAGTAAAAATCAAAGGGGTCTACTGAGAATCCCAACAAGAGCTATCAGTCCTAAACTCTCACTTTCAATCCAAGAGGAGTTTATGCCTTTTGTGGTAGTAGGGATTGAAGCCAGTGCCTCACACAGCCAGACAAGCATTCTAACATAAGCTATATCCACAGCTCTTTTTATTTATGACAGGATCTCACTAATTTTCTCATATTGGCCTTGAATGTAGCATCCTCCTGCCTCAGTTTCCCAAGTGGTTGAGACTACAGGTGTGTGCTACCATGACTGGCAAGGAGGGTTCTTTGCTACTTCTCATATTTTCTTATACTGCTTTGAGGTCTTTTCAAATGCCTTCTTCTCTTCATAATAAGTCTCAATTACAGAGAGATACACTGAAATGAGATTTTACAGCACTTGTCAGTTATGTCTGTCCACAGAGCTCCAGGGACATGGACCAGTCGCTCCACAGAAAAATGAAATGAAGCTGGGCGTGACAGCATACACCTACAATCCCAGCTCCTTGGGAGAGAATCACGAATCCAGGACCAACCTGGGCGAGTTAAGGAGACTGACTGTCCAAAATAAGGAGGGCTGTGGATGTGTTCAGGGGCAGAGCACCCTGGGCTTGACTGTGCTCATGAAGATGTGGGCTAGGTGGCAGGAAAGAAGCTACATTAATTTATTTTTATGTTTTTGTCATGCTATGGATTGAACTCAGGGTCTTCACACTCAGCTACATCTTAATTTTTTGAGAAAGGGTCTTGCTAAGTCTTTAATACATTGACTTGTAAACAGTGAGTGTTTAAAATGCAACCCAAGATTTTCAAGAAATTTCACGCTTATGGGAAGCTACTAGGACCTATAGCCCCAGAACAGGTACCTTCATTTACCTAGGTACAAGCTCTCTGGGGCATTAGGGGAATTCCAATGGAAAATTAGAGAAAACCTAACATGACTAGCAGACCCTTCTATGAAACTACTTATTGACATTGTAAATTCACACTCTACTGCATAAAAACAATCTAGAGAATCAGCAACAAATTATTACCAGAAAATCAGTCACCATAGAAACTCCACAGCTTTCAGGTAATGGAACCACTATCCTTACAGTTAAGCCTGTTTTTAATTATGTTATAACAAAGATTAAGCCAAGCACGAGGAAATGTACACCTTAATAACATGGATCACCACACAATGACAAACACATGAGAGCTTCGAAAACTATTAGACTTTACCACCCCATTCTGATTATCATTTTATTCAAGTCCACAGATTTAGTATACATAAAATAATAATGCTTTCATTCCAACAAAACTAGCAGCACAAACTTCATCCTGTAAATGCTTAACCAAATGTGCAAGCTACTCCCAACCTGACCAATTTGCCAACATTCTAAAATTAACCAGCCAAAGTACATTTTTTAAAAATGTTGGCTGGCCCAAATAAACAGTGTGCAAAAATCAGGCGATCAAGGATGGCCAACTGACATAAGAAGTAAATACCTGTGGTAATAAATTACCAAAGGATAGTCTCCTCCGTGCACAAATAGAGGGCCGCTCAATGCTAGGTCTGAGATACAAATGTTTCCCTTCCCATTAGTAAGTTTTAATGGTATTCCCTATTCTGAATAGGGAAACAAGAACTAATTGACTGTGAGTATATGATCTGGTAATATTTTTGGAAGACTAGCACCACTGACCAAAATTTTTAAAAGCACTGAGTATCCCACAGCTTCACTTCTAGAAATTTATCATGCAAACTTAAAAAATATATAAAGAAATATTTTCAAGGTGTCTGTTGCAGTATTGATGGTCATTAACAGAAAACACTGGATTGGCAATGATCAACACAGGGACTAGGTAAACTCACTAACACATGCACACCATATTCCAGAGCAAGATCTATAGTAGGTGGTACTGTGAACTTCAACAACAGGGATTTCTTCCAGCAGCCAGGCAGAAAATCAAGTTAGTTCTCACTGAGGTAGGAGGAGATTATTATATGAATCCCAAGCTTATCCTCCATATCATCCTATATTAGCAGAAATCAATGAAGAAACATCTACAAGAATTTTAGGAAAAGAATCTATGGCCCAATGAGGCCACTGTTTATGGATATGGCCAACACACAGACATTAAAACATGCAATAATTCAAAAACAAAACAATTACGAACACTTCTGAAAAAGAATTACCAGCTAACCAATGCAAATGGATTTAAAAAAAATAAAAACAACAACAACAGGACCCTCAATCCCAGAGGGCAGAACTAAGTCTACAAAAGGGAAAGAAAGGAAAACCTAAGAAGTCAGCCAAGATGGCCTTCAAAGGCACACAGATGCTCTTTTTCATGGTCCCAAAATTATTCTTATTAGTATGTATTTGCAATACATAATAATTACATTCAACTTGAGGAATTAGTGGATATACATACGGCAATTTGATCAATTTTACTACACTTCCCCTTTCAACCCTCTCGCCACGCCCCCTCTAAGCCCTTTCCCTTTCCACAAAATCTATCTTCCCTTATTCCCTCTATCACCCTTTTATTTCACTCTTTTATTTATACTTTGGTTTTCTCATATTAGAAAACACAGTTATTCTTAAGTCTCCATTTAAAACACTTTTTATTTAAAAAAGTAAAATCTAGACTCTAAGAAAATCAATCACAGAACTCAACATAGAAAAAAATATGTAAAGAATCAGTAGAAAACACTGAATCCATTAAAATATAAAATATAAAATGATGAGGAAATTATGATAAAACAGACTATAGATGCTCTAAGATACTTAAAAAGAAAAATAAACTCTGAGGACAGAGGAAGTGGAAAGAGAACAAATTTTCTTATTTTTTCTGTTATGAACCTCACTGACACTGCCTAGAACTTAAACATGGAAGACACATTTATAAAAACACGATGCCACTACTGGGGTTTATCAAGAGCTGGTTAGTGTTTAAGCAAGACTTATTTGAAATCTGAGAATTCCTTTCACTTTCACTCTTCTGTTTCTGCTATTAAATTCAAGTGAAACAGAGGGATGTCAAGGGCTTTATGTTGAGAAAAAAGTCAATCTCAAAAGGTTATAAACTACAGAGTATGTTAATATATATAAGGTTTCATATTATATTTAATGTTCATATAATATTTTCAAAATATCAGTAACAAACTACAAAGATGGAGAGCAGACAAGTAGTTGCTGGGGTGAGGGTGCTAAAAATACAGAGATGGTATTTATGAGGGAGTCTTTTGGAATGTACCTGGATGTGGTGGGGGTTATATGGGTCAACACATGGAACAAACGCCACAGAACCATATGATAAAGAACATGATGAATATTTTTGAACTGTTTAATGTATTACACTAGAAGGCAGACTGTCATTAATCTCCCTCAAAACACTCACCTTCACTTGGAACACACTTAGCCCTTAATTCCTGCTGTTCTGAGGCACTTCCGAAAGTCTTCCTTTTGGTCTGTGGTTGCACTGTTATGGCTGCCTCAATGTTTCTGGTGACTAGGTAAACAAAGACCCAGAGTCCTGTTTTCTGGACCTGCCTTACTGATGGCACGTCACAACAGCATTTACCATATTTTTGATCACAGCTCACAAAGACACTCATGAGAGGCTGGAAGAAGAGCTCAGCAGTTGAAGCACTTGCCTAGCTAGCCCAAGTCTCTGGGTTCGATTCCCCAGCACCACACAAGCTGGGCATGGTGGCACACACCTGTAATTCCAGCACTTGGGAGGCTGAGACAGGATTGCCATGAGTTTGAGGTCCACCTGGGCTCCATAGTGAGTTCAGGACCAGCTTGCACTACTGAGCGAGACCCTGTCTCAAAAAAAAATAAAATAAAAAGACACTCATGAAAGAGAACTGCTTCAGAAAGTGGCAAGAATGATGGGATAAGTGTGTTTAGAATGAGGAGGCGTTTGGGAGGACCGATGGCAATGTGTCTTTTATTGTAAGTGTTTAAACGTTCACCATTTACCTTGGTCCTTTTGTGTACACACAAGTGAATACGGGTATAAAACAAGTAAAACCAATCAGGTCTCTAATCTAGCCAGTAAATGACACCTACCAGTGTTAGTTTCCTGATTTTGATATTACACATCGGTTTGATACATAAGATGTCACCCCTGGGGGATCTGGATGAAAAGTACGTAAGATTCTACTAGGTCTGTAATTTCCTGTGAGCATAATTATCTCAAAAAAAGAGTTGTTTTATTTTTATTCAAGTGACAGTAATTTTCCTTTTGTTTTAAAACTGGTATGACCAGTTTTTTTTTTTTTAATGAAAGCACTAATTTTGGTCCCAGCTACCTCTTATCCTATGTGCAGATACATGGCCATACCAGATGTATACAAAAATGTGCCGGATGTTTCTAGAAAGTGCCAGATCTGGTGAATAACATTAATCCATGCAGAGTAGTAGGGTTTGGAGTGACTTCATTTTGCACTGTGTTCTTCGTAATTTTGGACTTTTTTTTTTTTTTTTTTTTTTGGTGTTTTGTCTTGTCTGCAGTGCTGGGGATTCAAACTAAGGCACCACAAAGAGCTACAACCTCAGTCTCTCTTTTTTTCTTTCCTAGTGTACTATGTCACTAAAAATTATTCAGTGGGTGAAAGAAAAAAAGAAAAGAGAAAACAAGCTCCCAGGTCTGATTATTAGCCAATTTAAAAAACAATTACTGGGCGAGGGCATAGCTCAGTGATAAAGCACTTGCCTAACAAGCACAAGACCCTGGGTTTGATTTTCCAACACGACATAACCCAAGCATGGTGGTGCACACTTGTAATCCCAGCACTTGGGAGGCAGAGACAGGGGGACTACCATGTACTCAAGGCTAGCCTCGGCCACCTGGTGAGTTCAGGACTAGACTGGACTACAAAATGAGACCCTATCTCAAAGAAAGAGAAGAAAATAGGAAAGGAGAGAAGAGGGGAGGGGAGGAGAAGGGAGCGAGAGGAGGGGAGAGAAACCGATTACCATATTTTACCAGCTTCACTTAGTTCTCTTACTTCATAAGCTACCTTTATCTTTTGAGGGAGTCCCAGACTAAAGATCTCTTTCAATAGTCATAGTTCCTCGTATTACAGCAACGGTCCCCAACCTCTGGAGACGGAGGTACAAGCCAGCAAATGAAGCTTCATCTGTATTTCCATTCATTCCCCACCACCTGAGCTCCACCTCCCAGCATATCAGCAGCATCAGACTCTCCCTGGTACTGTGACCTGCACATGAGAGGACCTAAGTGTGGCACTCCTCATAAAACCCTAACGCCTGGTGATCTGCAGTAGTACTGAAGCAGGGATGCCAGCACTGAGGACTGACTGTAAATACAGATCAACATTATGGTGAGTTGCAAAATTATTTCATTATCCACTACAACATAATAATGAAATAAGGTGCACGAGTGCAATATGCTTGAATCACCTGAAAGCCAGACTCACCCTCGTCCATGGAAAAAACTGTCTTTCACAAAACTGATCCCTGGTGCCAAAAAGGTTGGGGACCACTGCATTATAGAACATGCAGAGATGACTATTAGCAAATTCTGGCCATTTCATCCTTCCCACTTACAAAGAGGCAAAATTTTACTGGTTTTTAGTTTAGCTACTTAGGTGCAGTTTTCTCTACAACGATAGACCCCAAACAGGCTACATTTTAAATAAATATGCCTATGAGTACACACATAGGGTTAAGAAGAAATCTAGTGATCTACAAAAACCATAGGCTTGGGGCTGGCGCTCTGGGTCTGAAACATGGCTCTGTCGACTCACTGCAATTTCAGGCTACTTAATGTTGCCTTCCCGGAGTCCAGTGTCCCTGCCTTCCTCAACTATAAACTTTGAACTCCTAAACAATGAGCAGCAAGAATCTAACTGTGAAATGTGCACTTTTTTCTCCCTCTAAATCCAGTTTCCTTCCCTTCCCCCTGACCTCTTCTACCTCCCTCACATCTCTGCCTTTGGCTCTGCTGAGCTAAGATCGCGTCACCTCGCCTCACCTCACCCATTCCCCGCCTGCTCCCCGGCGTTTCTCCTGGTGGTGGTTATATACAGTATTCCAGTAAGCACACTGTACACAGCTTTTGTCCAACAACTTTTCTGACCCACCTGGGACCCACCTCCATCTGCTTGGGACAAAAGAATTCTTTCAGCTTGTTGCTAGCGTGGATTCTAGAAAAAAATGTGGTACTACAGTCATACTCTGTCTCAATCTTACACATTCTCTGAGTATTACTACTATCATCTCCAACCTCAAGGGTGCACCCTGACTTTCTTGAGTTAATTTTCACCTCTAATTCAATTACTCAGACAGCTCCTGAATCCTTACTAGGCACTAGGAAAGGAATATGACTCATCAGACAAGATTTTAAGAATTAAACCCAGGGCACTGAGCTATAGCCCTAGCCTTTTTTTATATATTTCATTTTAAGGTAAGGTCTTGCTAAATTGCTCAGGCTGAGCTTGAATGCAAATTGGGATCCTTCTGCCTCAGCCTCCCAGAGTACCTGGATTACTAATAGGCACGCACCAGCAGAGCCAACTCTGACATGGACTCTTGGTAAGCACTTACCCTCCTCACTCTCAAGCTTGAACTGGAGTCAGAAGGAGGAGAAACTGAGCTGTCTTTATCTCTAAACTGGTTAACTCTTATTAGAATGTAGTCTTACAGTTTCTATACAATAAAAATAAATCAAAAATTATTAATAAGGCCCAAAAAAGCCTAACTACAATCAAAGATGAATATGTTGGTCTGATGACTAGAAAGCCTCAAGGAAGTGATGTTTCTGAGGAACATGGAAGGTGAGTCTCGCCTCAGAAGTGAAGAAAGGGCCAGCAGAGGGGATAAGCAGCACACGCAAGGGCAGAGGCACCAAGGTGTACACAGGGTCCTGGGAACAGTGTCCTGGGGCTGAAGACGAGGATATAATTGGGAACCTATAAAGATAGTCCAGGGCTGAAGGAGTAGCTCAGAGGTTAAAAGGCTTGCCTGGCAAGCTCAGGTCCCTGAGTTCAATTCCCCAGCACCACATTAAAGCTGGGTGCATGCCTGTAATCCCAAAACTAGGGAAGCTGAGACAGGAGAATTGCCAAATCCAAGGCCAGCCTGGGCTACCCAGTGAGTTCAGGGCCAGCCTGCCTCAAAATAAATAAATAGCCCAAAGAAATCATTGCTCATATTTAATAAGCCATCCTCACTCCTACTGAAAGATCTGACGGTGACACCATCTGAAAAAAAACCCCAGGGGGGTCCATGTGCTTCCCACAACTTTTTCTGACAAAAACCTGGTCTTTAACAAAAACGGGGACCCTCTGTTTTCACTGACCATCCTCACATCTAAGCTCTCTGAACTAGCTCTAGTTCACAAGGAATGGACCAAAGTGGAGAAACACAGAGTCTATGTAAAAGATGGGAATGGGGGAATGTAGCTCAATGGTAGAACACTAGCCTAACTCACACAAAGCCCTGGGTTTCATCCTCAACACCACCATTAAAAAAAAAAAAAAAGCAAAAAGCAATGAGAGCTTGACCCAAGAAACAAGAACAAAGGGGTCAGGCCAGAGTCAGAACACAAGTATGTTAGCAGCATCAACAAGCCTGCAGTGAGAGGTGAAGGAGAAGAGGAAGTTAAAGATGACTCAGGTTTACCATCAGAAGATCTGGTGGATACGGTCACTAACAGAACGAGGGCATGCAGGAGGAGCACTATCCTGAGGGGAAGATGATGGTCCGGTTCACATGTGGTTAGTGGGATGTCTACAGCACACTTAACGGAAGAAGGTTAACATCCCACTGCTTCACAGGTTGCAGCTGAAGCCGTGTGAAGAAAATCCAATGGAGGCCAAACCAAGAACACCATAATAGTACTACGGAAGCCAAGGAGGCCCAAAAAAAAGCCTCTCAGGCAAAGAGGAGACGGTGGCCGCTAACGGTCCAGAGTCAGATGGCACAGACTGAAAACAAATCCTCTAAAAATAGAGGATTAGGCACGCAAAGGATACAGGTAATCTTAAAAAGCTATGAGGACAAATCAGACCAGTTAACTATTTATTGTATATTTGAAAATAAGTAGGACACAGAATTTTAGATGTTCTCATCACAAGGAAATAATACTTAGCCAGTCCAGTGGCACAGGGCTATAATCCCAGCAATCCGGGAGGCTGAGGTAGGAAGATCACATGTTTGAACCAAGCCTGGGAAATTCAGCGACTTATCAAGACCCTGTCTCAAAATCAAAAGCTGAAAAAGGGGCAGCAGATATAGCTTAGCGTAAAGTCTGAGTCAGGCTTCCAATACAATAACAAAAACCATCACATCGCGTCCCATATATATGAACAATTATTATACAACTAATATTTTTTAAAAATAAAAGAATCTTAAATATAATTATTTGCTTAAAACACACACATACACAGTTTGCAGCTGGCATGGTGGCGCATGCTTGTAATCCCAACACTCAAAAGGCTCAGGCAAGAGGACTGATGCAAATTCGAGGCCAGCCTGGCGTACACAGAAAGGTCAGCTTTGGAGTAGGGGTACAGCTCAGCAGCTAGAGCACTTTCTCTAGTATGTTCAAGGCCCGAGGCTCAATTCCCCAGAACCACATAACCAGCACTCAGAAGGCTGAGGCAGGAGGAGTTCAAGCCCAACCTAGGCCACCCTGTGAATTCAGCAGCAGCCTGGAGTAAACAGAAAGACCCTGTTTCTCACCATCAAAAAAAACAAAAACAAAAACAAAAACAAAAACCAAGCAGCCATACTTTCAGGAACTTCTACACTTCTACCTTCTTCACAGTCAATGCCATCAAAATCTTCAATATCCTTACTTGGCAGGCGTCCAATACCTTCACCTTAACACAGCAACCATCTACCTACAAACATTGCCAAATCCCATAGAGCACCAGCACATGGCCATCTCCTGTCTTCTCTTCCTGTCATCGCTCATTCCTACCAAGTCCAAACTAACAACTAATTCAGGCTTCTCCCTTTCCCCGTCTCCCATCTCCCAAGACCCACACTCCGGGGCAAGAGCACACCTGGAAGGGAGGGAGGAGACCAGGTTAGAGGTCCCAAATGCAGCTTGGGCTTTTCCCTTTTCTTCATCACTTAATTCAAGAATCAGTTAAGAGATTTAATTAACAATTCTTTTGCTCAAGTCTTCCTCTGTACCCCTAGCTCCACACCTGAGAACAGCCCTTTGTCACATCTACACAGACATGGTGTCACACCTGGTTTTCCAACCCAATCTAACTCACAGACAGCAGACTGATTTTCTTGTCAGAGAAAGAGCAACCAAAACCACAGCAAAAACTCCACAGCGTAGTTCTGGAGACCCTTCACAGCCTTCTCTCCAACTGCTTCACAAAAAACAGCACTATGGCCATCCAAAAAGTAAAAATAAAAACTGTGGTACTGACTGAACACCAGGCCTTGATTGTGGGCACATCCCTAGCCCACTTTTATTGTTTTGTTTTAGGTTGTTTGTTTGTTTGTTTGTTTGAGACAAGGTCTCACTAAATTTATAGACTGGTCAGGCTGAGCTAAAACTCAGAATTCTCTTGCCTCAGCCCCGAAAGAGCTGGACCACCACCCAATATTTTCTTAGCACTATACTTTGTTACACTCTTCAGAAATAAGCTCTCTGCAACTTCTGTTCATCTTAGGGAACCCAGTTTACTCCCTCTCACTAAATTCCCTCTCAACACCCAAGACGACCACTGCGTTCCTACTACAATGTAACTTGTCTACTATTCCTGAGACTTGGACTCCTCAGATATGTCAGTAAGAAAAACAAGGATCCCCGGCTTTAGAAGGCTAATGTTAAGCAGCATATTAACAAAAAATTAGACCTCATAACTATCAGTATATAAAATGTTAAAAGATTACAAATACTACCACCAAACAATAAAGCAGCATAAGAAAGAGACTGGGTGTTCTAAGCAAGATTACCAGGTTCCAGGGAGTTTGTTTGCTTTGGTTTCTTGTTATGGGGATTGAACCTATCTATGGCCTCACACATGCTACACAGCACTCTACCACTAAGCGACACCTGCAGCACAGGAATTAACATTTTAAACAGGGTGGTAAGAAGGTAACTTGTGAGAAGTGAACTTAGGCACAAAGGAGGCTAGAGGAAAGCACAGTCCAAGCAGAGACAAGAGCAAGACCCACACTTCAGGGCAAAAGCTCACCTGAAAGGGAGGAAGGAGACCAGGGCAGCGTGAGCAGGGGACAAGCGGTCATGTTGGAAAAGTAACAATTTGCCAAGTCTAACAAACAAGCTGGCATGGTAAGAGGGCATCTGGACATAGTAGAGCTGGTGCTAAGGAGAGACATGTGGATCCCAAGTTCACAGCTTACGGAGTCCTAGGCAGTTCACCAATCTGAGGCCAGGGGCACTCTGCTGGTTAAAGATCAGTGAGGTGGGAAAGAAATGAGATGGGAGAAAAACCAAGGGCTCATCTTAGAGCACTGGAGGCCAACCAAAGGAAGTGGTAAAGGAAGAGGGAGCACTGAGCTTGCAGGACGTCATTTGTCAAATAAAAGACGAAGCCTAAGCTAACCAGGGGATTTGGCAAGTGGTAGGAGGAACTCTGAGCTCGAGAGAATCAAGTGAGGAACTGGACACCAGGTGTGGATCAGTGTGTCCTTCAGTTTCGTTGCAAAGGACAAAAAGAAATGGAGCAGTACCTGTCAAGGAAAGGAGGATTAAAGTTTCTAAGATGACGAAAAAACAGCGTTATGCATACATACTACATGTAGCCGTAAGTACTCAAGGAGTGTTTCTTCCTTTACTTGCAAGACACTTAATTTCTATTAACTTTACTGATACAATTTGGTATTCCTGTGTGCAAACAACTTTTATTTGAAAGGCCCATTTCTTCCTTGTCCAAGTCTCCAACCCTCCTTACCCTTCCTGACTCCAACCAACATGGCCTCTGTCAAGCCTGCCCAGACCCTCCTCAGCCCAGCTCCTGTCTATCAGTGCATTCCTTCCTTCTTCCAGTGAGCGTATGTTGCAACGTGCCTTGGTACTAACGCATTCTTCTACCACTCTTAATACAATCTCCTGTATTTATAAGAAAATATCTTATCTTTCCCACCAATCAGACTTCCCCAAGACAGGGGCAATATTACCCTAAACATGCAACAGCTGAGCATGACTCTTTTTTGGGAAAGGAGAGAAATGTGGATTGAGCTCAAGGTCTCTAAGTTCATATTCTATCACTAAGCTACGTCCCTCGCCTCAGGACTATTAAGAGTCGGAGGACCTGAGTTTGAATCCCAGTGTTGTCGTTTGGTTGCAGTGTGACCCTGTGAAGTTGCCTAAACTCTCAGGTCTGAGTGTCACCATGTGTAAAACAGGAAGTGAAAACAGCCTCTAGGGGTTAAAGAAACAGCACAGCACTTAAAGCACTCACCTAGCAAGCACAAGGCCCTCAGTTGATTCCCCAACACCACATATACCAGACAGGGTGGCGCATGCCTATATCACAGTACTAAGGAGCCTGAGGGAGGTGGACTGTTGCGTGTTCAAAGCCAGCAAGGCCAGCTCAAGGACTACATAGTGAGTTGAGGACCAGCCTGTACTACAGAGCAGGATCCTATCTCAAAAAAAAAAAGAAAATAGCTTCTATCTCTCAACATTGTTTGGAAGGTGAATGAGTTATATGCATAAAGTGCCTGGCATACACTAAGCTTTTCATATATTAACTATTACATTTTGTAGTCACAGCACCTAAGATGTTAAGCTTGAACACAAGATGTTAAAATAACTTTATGAACGAACAAAATGAGGTATCAAAAGGCCTTGCTTAACATAGAAAATTATTTCTAACCCATTAATGAAGGCTTTGTTTACCAGGTAATTTTATCATCTGAACCATGGCACTTTTTCAAAAGTTGATGAAGGGGCTGGAGGAGATGGCACAGTAATTAACTTGCCTTGCAAGCACAAGGCCCAGAGTTCAATTCGCAATACCACATAAAACTGGGCATGGTAGTACACGCCTGTAATCCCAGCACTTGCTTGCAATCCCAGCACCTGGAAGGCTGAGGCAGGCAGATTGCCCTGTGTCCACGACCCACCTGGGCTACACCAGTGAGTTCAGGACCAGCCTGGGCTACAGAGTGAGACCCTGTCTCAAAAAGAGAAAAAAAAAAACAGCTGATAAAGTCGTTTCTTGATATTTAACTGTCCCCCCAGATAGTCACTAATAGTATGACTAAAATACAGACGCCCTGGGGCACTGTCCCTGCCACATCCTTAAACTTCCATGGCTTCTTCATGCTTCCACAGGATGGTGTGCAATGCGACCATTGGGGATATACAAGTGGATGGGATGTCATGTGACTGGTCAAACACAAGGTCTGATTCTGCCTCCATTTCAGGGACCACCACCCCATTACAGGTGACATTTAAGCTACAGGAGCTCTTTAGCCAAAAAAGTTTCTAAGAAATGTTAATAAAGGGCTCAATTTTACACAAAATTGCCATATTAAGTAACAGCTCATTCAATATTAAGAGTAATTTTTCAGATAAGTAGTGGGAACCTCCAACATGTTACACCACAGACGTACTGGTACATCAAGCTGCTCTAGCAGTTCTGTAGTGCCACTGCTGACCTGCTCCAACTGGCTGTAAATGTACAGGCCACGCCCTTCCTGTGAGAGACAGTTTAAAGAAAATTCCCTGTTCTCCCTGTACTCTACCACTACCTATCTCAGACCCAAACACAGCACAGTCAGACGACACTGCTGATCATCTTTGCCCCGTGATGGCACGCTGCACAGCAAAGAGTACAGGCTACAGAGCCAAAGACCATGGGTTGGGTGCCAACCTGACTGTTAAACAGTTATCCTATGGCAGATCTGTGAATTTTCCCTAGGTGGTAACAGCAACAACATAATTTAGCAAGGGGTGATGTGTTTAAATTGATGTTGAATGACTAAAACAAAAAGCAATACATGAAAAACAGCCAGCATATCAGAGATGCTTGAACAATGGTAGCTTTCATTATGTTATACCATTATCAAGCCTCACTAGTGTTGGATGTTTTAAAAAGAGGTATTTAAAAAGGCTAAACTCAGAAAAATTAACAGACTTAAGAGTCAAAATGACTGGTGATGGTGGTGCGCAAAAGGCTACTGAGGCAGCTGAGGCAGAAGGATTCCAAGTTCAAGAACAGCCTGACAAGAAGACAAATCAAAACAAGAAGTTAAGAATGCTGGGAATGTAGCTGTGTAGTAGAGTCCCTGGCTGGCACGTGTGAGGCACTAGTCAATCTCTCGTACCAAAAACAAAACAAAACAAAACAAAACAAGTCAGTCAGAAATAAAGAGAATAAAAGACCCATGGAAAACACCCTCCTCCTAAGACACAAATCAGGCAATGGCTTTCTGGCCACTAGGTGACAAGGCCTCTTCCACCCAAACTCCAGACCCTATGAAATACTGGTGTCAGTGAAAAAGGCTGTATTGAGGTGGTCCTACGCAGCTCCTACCCACTGTGGCCACCAGTTTGTGCTTAACAACTGAGGTTTAAATCACAAAAACCTTACTTGCAACTTACCTCAAGGAGATCTCATGGAAATCACAAGTCAAAATTTTCACAACTGATTTATTTTTTTGGTACTAGGGATTTAAAATAGGAATTGTTTTCTTTTAATTTTATTCTAGAGACCAGGTCTTGCTAGGTTACCCAGTATGCCCATGAACTTAAAATTCTCCTGTCTCAGCTTCTAAACTAGATGGATTATAGGCCTGGAAGGCGCTCATCACCCTTCTCCTAACGCCCTACCAATGCCAATTAAATGAAACCTGAATATAAGGATGCTTTGCTAACTCACGGGTAACAAAATTCAGCCATCTGTACCTTCTCCAGAGTGTGGTGTTATGGCTATTTAAAACACAAAGATCTGTGCATTCATACTCACAGCAGCATTATTCACAATAGCCAAGAGGTAGAAGTAACCTATACATCCACTGGCGGATGAACAGATAAACAAAACGTGGCCTATACACACAATGGAATTCAACCTTAAAAAGGAAGGAAATTCTGACACACCTTATGACCATGGAGGAAGCCTGAAGATATAAGCCAATCACAAAAGGTCAAATACTGTGATGCCACTTATTTGAGGTACCTAAAGTAGTGAGATTCACAGAAACAGAAAGTAAAATGGTGGTTACCAGGACTAGGGGTACGGTACTGGGGACTGCTGAAAGAGAGGTAGTAAGGAGGAATCTCTAGGCTGTTGAAGAGTGTAGTTTCAGTTTGCAAATAAGAAAAAACGTCAGGAGATAGATGCTTGCGATAGTTGCAAAACAATTTGAATGTATTTAATGGCACTAGCTAAACAGTAAAAAATGGCTAAAATGGTCAGCCCAGTGGCTGTAATCCAGCACTCTGGGAGGCTGAGGCAGGAGGATCACAAGTTCAAGCCCAACCTAGGCAATTTAGCAACTTAGCAAGACCTTGTTTCAAATAACAATAAAAAGGGGCTGGGGATACAACTCAGAGGGAAGGCCCTGAGTTTAATTCCCAGTATGTTTCTAACGTTTCAAAAGAATAAAGAATGAGGCCCACTTTCATCAATCATTAAATCTTACATATTGCTCACACCTCTGGATTATTCTTTAAAGAACTTCCATGTCCACACTGTACAGATGAAGAAACTGGAATTCACGCCTGCTCTGCCACCATATAGCATAGGTGAACACGTACTCATACACACAGCCCCAGCTATGCTATGCTGCTCAGTATAGTGGTGGATTTATCACCTGGTTGTAAGCCCCATGAGGACAAATAACCTTCTATACCCAGGACCTAACACACCACCCACAGGCCCCTTAAAAGTTCTGAAAATCCCACTGGCCTTAATGATCATATCACAGAATCCCTTTCTCTACCAGCAACCGGGCAGTGGTAAAACAGGTGGGCTTGGGAACAGTGCAATCCCTGGAGCCGCTGAAACCCAAACTGGGCAGCCAACCCCCTACCACAGGCTTACTGTGAGGCCAGGTCTGTGGCAGATTACAACTCAGTTGCACCCGCCAGGGAGTTGAGTCTACTGCGATCAGGAACAATTGTGATGGCAACTGACAAAAGCTCTACAAACACATTTGAGTATACAAAAAAAAGGAAGTACTCAGAATGCCCATGGATGTGGAAAAAGAGGAAAGTTATCCTCAGATAGGCTTCTGAGCTGGAACTCCAAGGATGGATGGTGTTCCAGGCTCGACCAGGTAAAAGACCAGGGCATGCAGCACAAAGAACAGCAGCCTGGGTGTCCAAAGGGTCTCACTGCACCTGCACACCCTGTCATCTAGGCACACCCTGTAACCTAAGCAAATGACCTCTGCAAATGCCAGCTCTTGGTTTCCCCATATAGAAATTGATAACTAGACGCCATGCTCTTCAAGAATCCAGCCAGCTCGAAAATACTTGGAGCTCCCAAGTCACACCGCCTGGGTTTGCATCTTGTCCATGTCACATAGAGTCCCTTGACCTTGAGGAGCGTAAATTTATGGCTCTGTGCCTCATTCTCTCCACTTCTGATCAGAGGGCGGCGGTGATAATACACGTCAATCACCCAGCACAGGGCCTGGTACACAATTAGCCCCCCATAAGTAAATGATAGTTATTACCACGACTCGCTGCATGACAAGAAGTAAACACCAGACGCAAGCGTTGTGCCTGCTGGCTTCAAAGGGCCCTCCCGGCCCCGAGACATCCATGGCGGGGGATGGGTGCGCGCACACAGTCGGCCGCACACTCCGCACGCATGTGTCACCGGCCAGGCTCGCACGCGCCGCTCCCCACCCCGCGAGGAAGCGATGGCTCAGCAGCCTGGGGCCCACTCCCGTTCCTCCGGCCCACCCGGGCGCGGGAAGGCGCTTGACCCCGCTTACCATGCTGGCAGGGAGGGGCGGCTCAGGTGAGCAGGCTCCTGGGCTCTGGACACGTCTCGCTGGCACAGTTCAGGTCATGGTCCCGGCAGGCTCGGGAAGTCCCCCGCCCAAGCGAAGACAACTCCGTCCCCACCCTGGCCCAGCAGGGATCTTCTAAGAGCAAGGTCTCCCGATCGGCTTCATCAGGGACCCCAGGGACAATTCATCCAGACCGCCGATGCCCCTCCCCAAGGAAACCGAAAAGCAGGAAACGGGGCTCGGAGGCCAGCGAAGAGGGCAGCGGCTCGGGGCCCCCACCTGGGCCCGACCTCCGAGAGGGAGGCGACGGGCCCAGGCAGGGGCTCCCCGGCCTCCGCCGACAGAGGAGGCGCTGGGCCCGGCCCCGAGGGTCGACGGGTGGCGGCTGGAGCGGCCTCGGTGGTGCGGCGCGGCCCGGACACGCGGCTCAGGAGCGAGGCCCGCGGGCCCGCGCGGTCCACACTGCCTCAGCCCGCACGGCCGCCGCCGCCCCCCAGCGCATCCCTGCGCACGCCAGCCCGCCCGGAGCAGCTCCCTGCAGCCGCGCAGCAGCCCCCGACCAACAGCCCCGAGCGCCGGAAGTGGCGAGCGCTGGGCAGCTCCTCGGAGAGGCCGCCGGGCTGCGGCGCTGGAACCGGACCAATCCGGAATCGAGAGCCGGCAGGAGGCGGGCGAGGGGGCGGGGCCGCACCTGACGGCTCCCGCTGACCCCGCTTCTCTTCGGCCCCGCCCCCTGCGCCCACCGTCTGTGCGTCTGCGTGCGGCCATCTTGGTAAAGGTCAAGGGCTACCATGTTAGTAAAGGAGTACTTTTTCTTTCACTTCTTTCGCCCATTCATTCTGCAAATCATTATTGTTTCTTTCCAGTGCCTAGCTCCGAGGTAGCAGTTTGGAGGTGCAAAGGCTCTGCTTTCGTGAAGCTTATGTTCACTCAGTACCACAAAAACTTTAGCCGTGCCGTGGTCCAGGACAAAACTAAAACAATGTACTTTAAGGTTTTTAACTGGTTTTGTTTTGAGTTCTAGAATCAAACAACACTTTATGCCATAAAATATGTTTTCCAAAGAGCTGAGCAGCAAAGATTAAAGTTAGATACGGAAAAAGGAACTGACCCATGGGACCCAAGCCTGTAATTCTAGCACTCTGGGAGGGTGAGGCAAGAGGATTCCAAGTTTGAGCCCAGCCTGTGCAATTTAGTGATTTGGTAAGAAGCTGGGCTATGGTTATAACTCAGCATTATAACTCAACGAGTCCCCGGTACCAGCCCAAATTTCTTAGAAGTGGCTTTGGAATTGTAAAATATCTTCCTGTCCTTTTCATATGGTTCTCAATCCCCAGCACCAAAAAAGGAAACAGGCTGAGGAAAGTAAGAAACAGAAGGAACAAAAAAACAAAGTTCAAAGTTACTTGCCTTGACAGGCTGGGACAGGGAGCTATCATAATAAGGACAATTAAAAAATAACTGATTAACATCAGGTCTTTTTTTCTCTATCATGCCAGCTGAAAGGCCTTGAGAAATCTGTTACCTCTCTAATCCCGATTTCTCATAAAGTCAGCTAAACAGCTTAGCTTCATTTTGGTGAAGTAGAGCTTTATCATGTGTGACTTCATTTTCATTTTTAGCTTAGACTATTGGGACCTAAGTGCAGGAGCCTAGTTTACATAAAACAGTGGATTCCTATATTTGTTACTTAATTAGAGGTAAAACCTTCTTCATAGATTTTGCCCTGAGGAGGGGAACAGACAAACAAGTGAAGAAAAAAAAGTTATCGTAAAAAAAAAGATAAGTACTATGGCTGAAACAACCAGATGACTAAGATAGAAAATGGAGGAAAAGGATAGAAATGCCACCTGAGGATAAGACCAGGAGTGAGAGGCGTGATCACAGCCAAGGGAAAAACTGTAAAGATTTGAATAGGGAGAAGAACACGGGAGACTCTTGTTCTCATTCTCTAACTGACTTTACTTGTGAAACTGTTGATTTTAAGAAATAGTGTCAGGAAGCAATCTCAAGCAGCTGAGGTTGAATCCTACTACCACCTGGAAGCTAGATCCTGATGCCTGTAGAACTGGCCAACACAAACTTCCTTAGTCTTTTTGTGACCATTATGAAAGAATCCAGTCAAGAGTCACATGGGTGGCCATCCGGCTGTGGTAGAAAATGCCTGTAATCCAAGCACTCTGGGAGGCTGATACAGGAGGATTACAGTTTCTAGCTCCACCTGCACAATTTAGCAATGCAGAATGAAAAAAATAAAAGGGGCTGAGGATGTGGTTCCATGTGAAGGCTAGGTTCAGTACCACAAAATTAAAACAAAGTGGGCTGAAGGCATGTCACAATCATTGAAGTGTTTACCTTGCAAGTGCAAAGCCGTGAGTTCAATTCCCCAGCAACAAATAAAGAAGGGGGGTGGCATGGTGGCACACACCTGTAATCTCAGCATTTGGGAGGCTGAGGCAGGAGGATTGCTGTGAGTCCAAGGCTAACCTGGGCTCCATAGTGAGTTCAGGACTAACCTGGGCTACCATGAGACCCTGTCTCAAAAAAAAAAAACTCATTTATTAATAAAACAAGACAAAAAGCCACATAAGCAGTCATACAGAAATACAGGTAGGATTTACTCAGATATAGAACTATCAGTAGTTATGCCTTTAATTAGCTCTTCAGTTGCAAAGTTGGGCAGGGTCGTGTTTGGATATCTTTTTATGCAAACAAGAATTAATTTTAATGCTTCTCAACCAAACTTCTTAGAAGTTACTTTGGAATTGCAAAATGTCATTCTGTCCCTTTTCATATGGTCAATGTTCCCTCAGGAGCCTTAATCATGTAAGAAACTTAGGAAAGAAATTTACTCTATGAAAGTAAAGTTCTTAATTTAAACCAGGTTTCAGCCCAAGCGAGGACAGTCTTTAAAGAACATTTTCTTTCTTTGTAACACTGGGCTGTGTAGCAAGGAATGCTGTATGCCTTGTTCTACAAGTAGACCCCCTGTGTCTTCTGGTCCAAGACCTAATAAATGCTACAATGTATCATACATTGCGGTCTTTATTGGTTTTGCTTGCATTTTGTTTGTTAGGGGCTGGAGCTGGACGTTCTCCAGATCAAGCTCCAGGCCTTCCCACTGAGCCACTGGCCAGTCCATGATTTTATTTTTCATTTTGAGACAGGATCTCATTAAGTCACTAAATTGCCCACCCTGGGCTTCAACTTGCAATCCTCCTGCCTGGGCAACTTAGTGATTTAGCAAGACCCTGTCTCAATTAAACAATAAAAAGGGCTGGGGATGTAGCTCAGAGCAAAGGTCCTGGGTTCAATTCCTATACCAGAAAAATAAATATAAATAAATAAATAATCCTCCTCCTCAGCCTCCCAGAGTACTGAGATTACAGGCCTGCACCACCCACCTTAGTCCTCGGTGTGTGTTTCTTAACTCTACCTGGAAAAGCATGCTGTTTTGCACTCTCCCTTTGGCCCTCAAGCCCCCTAATGCCTAGCTGCATAGATCGGAACAAATCTGTCTAAGCCAGTGGCTCTCCAATTTGAACGTGAGTCAGAACCACCTAGAGGGAGTGCTAGAGCAGGGATTGCTCAGCGCAACGTGCAGTTTCTCATTCAGTAGCACTGAGTTGGGGCCTCATTTGCATTTCTAATAAGCTATGCTGATGCTGTAGGAACATATTTGGAGAACCATTGAGACACCTCCTGTCAAAAGACACAATTACAAATGATCTTAATTGACTTTTATTTGCAATTGTGGAATCAGATAACACCATAAAATAACATACCATAAAATAGTGTTCTGATGAGGAGGGAATGAAAAACTGATTTCGGGGGACTGGTAATGTAGCTCTCCAGTCAAAGCCCTTGCCAACAAGCTCAAGGCCCTGAGTTCACTTCCTCAACACCGCATGCACCAGGTTTGGTGGTGCACTTCTATAATCCTAGCACTCAGGAGGTTGAAGCAGGAGAATTTCCATGAATTTGAGGCCAGCTTGGCTTCATATGGAGTCCAGGAACAGCCTGGACTATAGAGCAAGATTCTGTCTCAAAACAAAACAACTGATTTTGAACTCGTGGCAATCCTCCTGCCTCAGCCTCCATAGTGCTGAGATTCAGGTATGTGCCATCACACCTGATGTCTTGGTTACTTTTTCATTGCTGAGATAACATACCTGACATCGGCAACTTAAAGAAGGAAAGATTTAATTTTAGCTCATAGTTTCAGAAGGTCTCAGTCCCTTCATGGACAGCCTGCAATGGTGGAAGCACAAGACCAAGGCAAAACTGGAGAGAAGCTGTTCCCCGGCATGACAAACAGGAAGCTGAGTGAGTGAGGAAAGGTGAAACTAGGGCATACCCTTCCAGGTCATGTCCCAGTGACCTGCCCCTTCTGGGCCATGCCCCAGGGATCCACCCCTCCTGACCAGGCCCCACCTCCTAGCCACACATGAAATTCATAAATAATTTGCAACATCCAAATACATGAGCCTTTTGGAAGACATTCCAGATCCAAACCGTACACCCAACTAACTTTTATGTGGTGCTGAGGGATCGAATCCAGGGCCTTGCACATGCTAGACATGCGCTCTGACCACTTAACTACACTCCCAGGCCAGAAAAGTTCAATTTTGTAGCTAGAAAATAGTGGGAGAAAGCAGAAGAAAAAAGAATGTCGATCAAATGCCGTTTCAAAGTTACTTTTCCTATAAAAGTTAAAGCCGAGGGGAACTCCTTATCATGCCAACTAAAGCTGGCTTGTACGGCAATTGGACTATCCTTCACTCTTCTGATTTTTCAGAAAAATCAAACAATTTCAGCTTGGTAACTTTGAACTTCAGCAAGAGTGATTCCAATTTGGCTTTATTGGTTGGGTCTATTTTAGTGGCTCAATCCAAACCAAAATGCATTCTGCAATTTTTATTGAAGATTCATTACCAAAGAGCCAGCCCCAGTTGTCCAGGCCTGAAATCCCAGCACTCTGTGAGATGGAGGCAGGAGGATTACAAGTTTGAGTCCAGCCTGGGCATGTATCTTAGCATAAAGGTCATGAGTTTGATTCCCCTTACAAGAAAAAAAAAGTCATTACCGTAGTTACAAAAAAGAATCAACCGTTTATTCTTTCTTATGAAAGGCTCTTTACTGCCCCCTGAGTGATAACCACTGTTGTTCTGAGGATTGAGGATTCATTGCTAGGCAAAAACAGACATGCTTGTGCCCTATGGCTGATGATAAATCAGTTATAATTGTGATAATGGCAATGAAGGAAATATACAGACAGACCACCATAAAACAGCTCTAACATTCTTTGATGTTAACATAGCCAATGTATCTAGCCTCGTCTGGATGGCCAAGATGTGGGGGAAGGTGAGGAAGTGACATTTCAACCACAGCCTGAAACAAGTTGCAGTTTTGGAGGCAGAGAGGAGGCATGGAATGTTCTAGCTCGTACAAGAGAAGCCATCTTAGTAGGTTAAAAAAAAGAACCAGGACTGGGGCCAAATCACCTGTCCCTTGGCTCAATTTAGTGGGATGAGCCAAAGCTAAGGATGAGGTGCATTTGGAGTGGAATTCAGCTCTTAAATCCTTAGCAAAATCTTGAGTAAGTCTTTGTTTCCTCACATGTACTCGGATGTGAACTTGGATGAAATAATAAATATGCAACTCAAACTCACATGAAGGTTATGCTTACGACTCCCATAATTCCCATCACTGAGCTTTCAGAGATAGGCTGGCTTCGGACTGCATGTGGTAGGAAGGCCTGGATCCATTCCTCCAGAATTTTCTTAGTTTTGTTCTCCTCTGTGTGTCAGGCTTGTCCTCAAGATGGCCACCTGAACATCTAGGGCCACAGACTTCCCCCTTCACATGCAGCAGAAGAAAGCAGGATGTGGTGGTGCGTGCCTATAATCCTAGCACTCTGAAAGGCCGAGACAGGATCCCAAGTTCCAGGACAGCCTAAGTAACCTGACAAGACCTTGTCTCAAAACAACAAATAAAATGGACTGGGATGTAACTCAGTGCAAAATCCCTGGGTTCAATCCCCAGTATCATGCAACAGAGAGACAGAAGATGTGGAGAGAGAAGAAGAGAAAGAAAGAGAGAGAAAGTGAGACAGAGAGAGAGAAAGAGAGAGAGAGAGAGAGAGAGAGAGAGAGAGAGAACATTTTTTCTTACATCTTTTCTCTCCTGGCAGTCAAGTTTATCCTCTGGTCCTAACTGGCCAAGGTCTGTCCACTCCTGAGGAAGCCATAGTGAAAGAGAATGAAATTGTCAAGACACGCTGAAGGGATCCCCCACTAGAGCTACTTTCAATACCTCAGAATAATCTAAATTCTGTGGAGTAACCACACCGCCATTGTACCTCCATTGTGAAGCTGAGGCAAAGTTTTGTTGTTGTTGTTGTTGTTGTTGTTGTTGTTGTTGTTGTTGTTGTTGTTTTGAGGCAGGATCTCACCCTACAGTCCAGGCTAATAATGAACTCATTATCTAGCCAAGACCTTGAAGTCATGGAAATTTTCCTGCCTCATCCTCCCTAGTGCTGGCATTATAGGTGGGTGTCACTGCACCCAGCTAATCTTTATGTGATGCTCAGGATTCAAACCCAGGGCCTTATGCAAGTAAGGCAAGCATTTTTTTTTTCTGAGGCAGGGTCTCGCTTTGCAGTCCAGGCTGGTCCTGAACTCACAGCAGTCCTCCTGTCTCAGCCTCCCAAATGCCAGGATTATAGGCATGCACCACCACACCAGGCTTATGTGATGCTGTGAAATTGAACCCAGGGCCTTGAGCTTGATAGGTAAGTGCTTTAACCACTGAGCATTCTTCCAGCTCCTGGACAAGCATTTGAACCACTGAACTACACTCCCAGCCCTATTTTTTTTTTTTTTTTTTTGAGAAAGGGTCTCATTTTGTAGTCAAGCTAGCCCTGATGGTAGCCCAGGCTGACCTCAAACTCACAACAATCCTCCTGCCTCGGCCTTCCAAATGTTGAGATTACAGACGTGCCCCATCCCACCTATCTCCAAAGATTTTGTGTACATAAAACACCTAGCACATAAGGCAGGCAGTAACTGACAGCTGGTATTAATTTCACATCAGGGACTTTGTCCAAGTCAACTAAATAACATTTTGTTATTAATATTAATCTCAAGCTTGTCTTGTTCCAAAAAAAGATTTAAGTCAGCTATTGCTTTTTGTTGGCACTGCAGAATAACCCCGTCCATCTCTCCCGCCCACTCCCATTGCTACCATCCTGGTCTCTTTCATTTAGTTACCCAGTCAGTATTTGGTGAGTTAGTGTCAACCTCATCCCAGGCCTTTTGTTAAAAACTAAGAATTCCAAAATAAGCCAGAGTCAGACAAATTGTTCATGGCTTGTTACCAGCAACAGCCACTCAGACAATCACAGCGCCACGTGAGAGGTGTGCACAGCTTTCTAAGCATATGAGGAAGTGAGAGAGGGCAACCAGCTATGAGGGGGTGGGGCAGGTAGTTGAAAGGCTGAACAAAGACTGGAACCTTCACACTAAACTACCTCCCCAAGCTGCTTTTTGGTTTTGGGGGTTTTTTTGTGTGTTTGTTTTTTGGTTTTTTGAGACAAATTTTCATTAAGTCACTTGAGATCCTCCTGCCTCAGTGTCCCAGAGTGCTGGGATTGTAGGTGGTCTTGATGGATGATTGAAGTTGACATAATTAAAGCAGTCTTCAGTCCTTTTCCCCATTCCATGCCATCTTCCACTTTGTTGGTACTCTTTCCGTCACAAGTGACAAGGTCAGGACTCTTAACAGGGACGTTAAAATGTCAAAAGGTAAGGGGAAGGATACATATTGACCCATGTAAAAGAACCACCCAATTTCAGACATGGTGAATTCAGTGTTTAAAATGATATTCCGGAACTCAGTTTCTCTCCTTTCATTGGTCTGCTTCATTGATTGGAGTTTCTTTATCCTGATGGTGGCCCCTGTCACATCCAGGCTTTATCTGCTCCCAAGCTGAATCCTGGTAAAGAGAAAAGTAAGTCTCTCCTGAAAATGGCCCAGGAAAATTATCACACTGGCTTCCTCCAGGTCAGCATGCCTACTCGGGAACAAGCTGTGGTGGTAGCCAGGGTGCTAATGCTCTCATTGGCTGAGCCGGGTCTTGGGTTCCACCCAAGCTCCAGAATGGGTCTTTCATTCGCCCAGATCCCTCTAAGCCCCACCCAGTTCTGTGAGGCTATCAAAGCTTGGAGGATTCTTCGATTTTGCAGACTGGAAACGTGTTGGTTTCTTGGAGGCGTAGGAGAACAGTATCACCCGATATGGCTTTAGTTAAAGTGAAAAGAAAGGCTAAGAGTCTAGCTCCCTCTGTAGGTGATGGAAACACACTCTGCTTAGTCTGATCCTCGAGGTCTATGACGTTCTACAGCCAGACTTTTTGGATTAAGTCTTTACTCTGATTCTTCCATAGCTGTGTGGGTTGGTTGGTTGCTTAGTTAGTTTTGTAGTGGGGATGGAGCCCAGAACCTTCACACTGATCTATATCCCCAATCCCCTCCCAGCCTGTTTTTGAGTTTTTATTTTGAGATAGGGTCTTATGAAATCATTAAGCCAAGCCGGGCTCAAACTTGAGATCCTCCTGCCTCAGCCTCCCAGAGAGCTAGAATCACAGGCCTGTGCCACTGAACCTGGAAGCTGTGTGGTTTTGAGAAAATTACTCAAGCTCTGTAACCTCAGTTTCCTTATCTATCAAATGGAAACAATACTAGAACCTACTTAGTAAGAAAGGTTCCTGGATCAGTCGAATTCTATTAGGAAACTGAAATTAGGATGAGAAGACTTGATGAGGGAACTATTTTAAAAAGCAGAGTAGAAGGAAAACACTATGTAGGGTAATGCAGTACACCTCAGCTGTAGGAGCAGCAGGACTACTCGCGCTCCTAGGAAGCCTGACGTAGCAAGGGGAGGAATGGTTGCCAGAATCTGGAAAGCAGGGATGGTGTGAGAGCAGCCAAGAAAAGCAGCCAGCCAGGGGGATCTCGCAGGAAGGAAGCCCATGGAACCACTGCACTGACCTCCTCCCTCTTTTCTCTCTACTCTCCCACCAGGTTCCCCATTAGATATACCTAAGTGTGAGCCAGGGAGCAAGAGAGCCTGGAGATATGCTTCTAAGAGGCCATCATCCTGGGTGCTGGGTGGGTGGGGCACGGGGAGCATAGCTCCAGAGCTGCACATGGAAGGGATCCGCAGACCACCGTTGCCCCAGGAAAGCAGGAAATTGTTTAGAACTCTGCCTGGCATGTAAAAATACTTGCAATAACATTAATGACTATTTCCTTCCCAGTTCCAACCCACCTTTCTGTCTCCTGTCCCTCTATAAGCTAAGCTAGATTCCTTACAGATCCTGGAAGAATAACTCTTTTATATCTCTGAGCCTGTGCTTGTTTTGTTCCATAATTTGGGCTGTGATTCGGATCAAAATGTCCCCCCAAAGACATGTATGTTAAAGGCTTGTGGTGCTCTTGGCAGAGGTAGAATTGAGTTGGGGTCTGGGGAAAAGGAAGTTAGATCTTTGGGGGCACCTGCTTGAAGAAGATATTAGGACCCAGGCTCCTTCCTTTTTTCCTTCCTTTCTTCCTTCCTTCCTTCCTTCCTTCCTTCCTTCCTTTCTTCTTCTTCTTCTTCTTCCTCCTCCTCCTTCTCCTTCTTCTTCCTCTCTCTCTCTCTCTCTCTCCCTCTCTCTGCTTCAGCCACCACAGGCCTCGTCTGCTACATACTCCTGCCATGGTGCCACCACAGACCCAAAGCAGCAGGGCCAAATGAGCAGGGACTGAAACCCCTGAAACCATGAGCCCCAACATAAACTTTTTTTATTTCCAAGTTGATCACCTCAGATACCTTGGCACCATGATAGAAAGCTGACCAACACAATTTGGAAAGTCCTTTTCCTTGTTCCTTTTCCTTCCTTGCAGATTCCTATTCAGAGATCTCCTTGTGTAGAGCACATGGCTAGAAACAAACTTCCTTTAACATGATTAACAAGAAAACTTATCTGAAGACTTCTGTATTTGTGACATCCACTAGGGGTACACAACAGGAATTCTCCACAGATGTAGCATGGTGTGGGAGACCTGTAATGTTCAGCCCTATCAACTGCTCCTCTATTCAAGTATAAGAGAGAATTACACTTCCCCACTCCTTGCAGTTGACCAGGACTACAAAGACCTAAACTAGATCATTTCATTGCTTATGGAAATCCTCTCCATCTCTTCTCCCCTCGCTATGGGAAAGCCTGAGACAGATGTTGAGATAGTAGCATCACAAAGTGGAAACTATGTGATGCTGAACCCTCACTAACTCACACTAGCTCTACAAAACGAGCAATAAATAAACTTTGATGTTTTGAGGCTCTGGAATTTGGGGTTGCTTTGTTACTGCAGCTTGACCTGGTCTATCCTGCCTGATACACTTGCCCATGTGTGATGGCTGATCTACAAAATAGGACCTCACTGAACCATGTCTCTCAATGTTCAGATGCTTATACAGTCCCTTGCCCCTGAATCTGCATTGTCCCTATGAATTCACTTTTAACCAGTGAAATGCAGTATAATTATTTGGATCCACTGGGATCTGGGTTTGGATCTGGAATTTCCCCCAAAAGTCTCATGTATTTGAATGTTATAGATTGTCTATGGAACACTGTGCTATTGGTGGATTGGGGCCTAGTCTGGAGGGGTGGATTACAAGCATGTAAATTGGATTACAAGCATGTAAGTTGGATTACAGGTGTGTAGTGGAAGCTCATCACACCTCCCACACCTGGATCTAGGAGGGGCTGATCACTGGGATGAGACCTGGAAGGACAGATAAGCTGCTCCCTGCCTTCCTTGAAAGAATAGACTCAAGCTGCCCTGACTTGGCATCCTGTTTGTAATGTGAGGAGCTGCTTCCACCTCTGATTCTGCCATATACTTCTACTGTTGCCGGCCGCCCCTGAATCGACTGTGACCTTCTGAAACTGTGAGAGAAAATAAACCTTTCTTCCTCTAAATTTGTGGGTGTCGGATATTGAGTAACAGCAAAGAGTAACTGAGGCAGTAATGGAGTGTAACATCCAAGTTTAGGTCATAAAAGACTCATAGCTTTTGCCTTGGTCCCTTGGATGATTCCCTCTAGCACAATCCAGACACTATGTCAGAAGCCTGATTATTTGAGAATGTCGTGCCTTAGGAAGCCTTGGCTAGCCAGTGGGAAGACCACGTGAAGAGAGAGAGTGCTTTCTAGATAGCTTCTACCTGTTGCAATAAGGCCAGCTGAGGCGCCAGACGTAAGCAAAGAAGCCATCTTGAATGACCGAACTCAATCAAAACTTATGAAGACTCCAGTCCCAGCCGCTCTGAGACTGCAACTGCACAAAAGCCTCAAAATAAGAGCCATCAGCTAAGCCCAGTCAATCTTCAAAACTGTGCAAAATAATAATAATTTTTTTAGGTCATTCCACTTTGAAGCGATATGTTGCTATGATTTAGAGAAGTGTCCCCCAAAGGTCATGAGTCAATAAAGACTTGATCCCCCAGTTTGGCACTCTTGAGAGGTGGTGGAAACTTGAAGACATGGAACCAAGTAGGGAGTCTTTAGTCATGGTGAATGTGACCATGAAGGGTCTTGTGAGAGCCTGATCCTCATCCCCGTCTTGTTTCCCTCTCACTTTCTGGCCATCAGGCAGGCAGCTTGGCTCTGCCATGTACTCCCCACCACTGCCATCCTGCACCAGAGGCCTAAAACAAATGGACCTGCCCGATCGTGGGCTGAGACCTTTAAATGTGTGACCCCCAGTAAATCCACCAACACATTTGTCATGCAGCAATACATAACCAGAACACCACAATAAGGGTCTGTCCTTTAAGAAAAGTAATAACCATCAGAGCTTCTTTCTTGCAGAATGATGGAAAATCCTTAGTCCATAACCTCAGTCAGTCAGTCAACGGACAACCATCTGACATGGAGGCTGAATCAATCATCCATTGACTACACCCTTAAATGCAAAAAGAACCTGAGTATCAGATCCCAAAAAAAAATTCCCTACCTAAAACCTGGAAGACGCAAGTCTCTCAAGACCTTCACTGAGCCCCAGTCAACTTCCAGATCACAAGACCCCTTCCTCTCAAACCCAATTCCCACCTTTACTTCTCTTTGCTAGTTGATGGATCTCTCTTGACATAAAAAAAAAAGCTTTGGAAGAAACAATGAAGTGATAAATCAGGGCATACATACTATGAATAGAAAAAAATGTGAAATTGCAATACCCCAGTCCTGAAACCTGTGTGTAACAGTTCTTTTTAAAACTAAATTATTTCCCAAACAAGATCTAAATTTAGGAAATTTAGTGTATTCTTAAAAAATAGTTACATTTTAAAATGGCAAGTGAAAACGGGGAGGATATCAGAGATCACAAATGGATCCAAAAATATGACGTGACAGAGAAAAGATGCACAAGGCTCTGAGTTTGATTCCCCAGTACACAGAAGCCAGGTGTGGTGGTGTATGCCTCCAAACCCAGCACTCGGAGGATTGCTGCGAGCCTAAGGCTAGCCTGGGCTACATAGTAACTTTAGGAACAGCCTGGACTAACAGAGTGAGACACTGTCTCAAAACAAAACAAAAACACAGCACATTGTTAAATCTTCCCAGAGCAATCCACTGACAGCAAAGCCAATGGCCTTAGCAAGAGATAGCTTACCTTATTGGAGGTGCGACCACTGTAGAGATTATGTCATTGAGGCAATTAGGGACTACACCGCAATTACAAACAAGCCTGGATTAGAGTGTGAGTGATTTGTGGGCCAGCAAATGAGGGAAGAGCACCCACCCAGATGCGGGAGGCCCAACTGGGAACTCCAACAGGAAGGAAGAAGAAAGATTATTATACAGCTTTTTTCTCTGGGAAAGTTCGCTTGTGCAGTCATCTACAGATGCTGACTTGCTACACACAGCGTATCTTCAGCACAGATTCATTCCATTCTCAACTTGTACCTGTCTGCCCATTGCTGATCTTCAGTTGCGGGTCTTCAGGCTCCAGTCTACGCCATTGTTCATCAAACAACCGAGACTCACTGGCTGTCCTGCAGTCCCAGACAGGTGTTTCAACCTCACAGTTGAGCAGCCATCAGACACTCCAGCGCTTGCCATGCAGGCTGCCATCTTGGACTATCTCTGTCCTCAGATTTTTAAAGCCTTCCAAATAGATCCTCTTTGTTATAATTTCTGTCAATTCTGCCTTTTGTAAAAACCCGAACTAATACAGAGAGATACTAGTCACCAAGTTAATAATGACCAGGTCCCCCACACCCTGGCAGTTACTCTGACAACAGCTCCTGGAGACTGTATCACCCTCCATGGATGCCATAGGAACCTTCTTTACAGCCTTGCCAGTGGGACAGGCCTGTAATCCCAGCACCCTGGAAGGCTGAGGCAGAAGGATCACAAATCGAGCCCAGCCTAGCTATCTTAGTGACTTAGTGAGACCCTGACTCAGAATCAAAACTAAAACAATGCGCTGGGATTGTAGCTCAGTGTGAAGGCCTTGACCTTGCTCCCCAGTACTACAAAAAAAAAAAAAAAAAAAAAAAAAAAAACTTTTTGGGAGATTTCATATGTATACAAAAAAGGTGTTTACATCATACACCCTAAGTCAAATAATGCAAAGCCATTTGTTCCCACCTTTTTCTTTTTCCACAATCCCCCATCAGCTGGACTTCTTACTAGATCTTTATTGTGTTCTTTAAATTCTCATTTGAGAGAAACTATATTATATTTAGCCTTGCGTGTCTGATTTATGTCACTTAGCCTTATGGTGTTCAAGTGCCTCCATTTTCCTGTAAGTGACTCAAATTGTCCCTTCCTTATGGCCTAGTAGCACCCCATTGTGTATAGATATCATGTTTTCTCCATCCATTCACCTGTTGGTGAACATTCAGGCTGCTTCCAAGGATTGCCTATTGTGAGTTGTGCCACTAAGAACACATTTCCCTTCCTATTTGCAATCCACGGTCACCATGGTGCTCAAAAAATCAGAGGATCCTTACTTTCACAGAACTCATCATTCTCAGAAAGTAATTTTTTTCTTTTTCTAGTTGGTCTCAAATTTATGATCTGCCTGCCTTAGCCTCTCAGGGTGCTGAGATTATAGGTCTGTGCCAGCAGGTCCAGCTAGAAGATGATTAGGCTAGTATTTCTGGTTACCTGTAAACATCTTGAAATCTCATACTTCTACCCCAAGTGCCATATCACCTGTATTTGATTTAAAAACAATTGATGGTGTTTTCTTGATGCCCAGGAAGGATATGGAGGATGTGGGGGATGTCTAGTTTTTGCTGTGATTTAGATATGGAATGCTCACCCAAAGGCCCCAGCTTGGGCGCTATCTGAAGACGGTGGGGATTTTAAGTAGAGAGGTCTGATGAAAGATCTTCAGGTCATCAGGGATGGGCCCTGTAAGGACTAGCAGGCCTCTTTCTCTTTTCCACAGTTATAGTAATGAGGTGGGTGGTGTTGCTCCAGATCACCATTTCTGCTATGAAGTGTGTCATGCCATAGGCCCAAAGCAATGCAGACAATTAGTCACAGTCTAAAACCTCCAAAACTGTGAGCCGAAGGAAAGTTTTGTACTTTATATCTTTATATTATTTCTTTTTACTTTGATTTATCCCAAGTATTTGTTACAGAAACGGAATGCTGACTGTCTTACTTATTCATCACTGGGATGAAATACCTGACATACACATTTTAAGAGAGGAAAGATTTATTTAGCTCACGGTTTCAGAAGGCCTCACATAAGGTCTCCATTCATGGGCAACCAGCAGTGGGAGAAGCACATGGCAGAGGCTGGAGAGCTGTTCATCCCTTGAGAGAAAGCCAAGTAGAGCAAGAATAAGCCAATGACTGGAGACTCAGGCAAGGCCAGAGCTTTCCCAGGCAGAAGCTGTAACAACGATTTTTCTTCCTTCCTTTAATCACTTCGGATCACTAGTTTGGCCCCACACCCAGGGCAGGTACCCCTCCCTTGCTTCCTGGCTTACAAATCAGCAACACACGCCTGAAAGCTCTGCCCTGGGCACTGCCCCCAATCTCAATAAGTTGACACAATCCCTCCTGGTCAAACCCCAAGCATCTTCCCCTTCCGGCCAGGCCCTATCCCCCAGTAGCTCCACAGTTACCCTACTGAGTCCCCGTGCATGAGGCTCTTGGGGTACAGTGCAGATCCAAACCATAGCACTAACTAAAACAAGCAGCCACCCAATTTTTCCCCATTCTTTCCTCTGATAACCTCAATTTTCCTAAGAAGGACGCTCCTTCCTCCACGTATAGTTCCTGAAGCTTGGGTGAGGGTGACCCCAACTCCTCCATGTCGGGGTGAGTTTGTGCTGAGCTAGTATTGATCCCATTATTTTACTGCCCAAAATGATGCCGTCAGGGTCACCTTTGTTGTTTTTATTTGTTTTCTTTTGTCTTATGGATTGTACCAGATCACCCTTGACAGAGGTGGGGCTCTCCTACTAACCTGTTTTTACACAGGTGGGCTAACAGGATATACTGTAATCTGAAAGTTGAAATTAGTTATCTCAGTGTCATGGCAAATCTTTGTTAACTGTCTGCTTAGGTACTTAGGGTTTTTTTAAACTCTTGATTTATTGGGCTCTTTGTCTAAATTTCTAGAATTTACTTATCGAAAGGAGGGTTTAAGTATCCGTGATATGATTTGCAAATAATTTGCTTGCTTTTCCCTCCTTTCTGTCACATGTGGTACTGGAGATTGAACTCAGGGCCTTCACACCGGGCTATATTACTAGACGTTTTACTTGGGTTCCTAGGTAGGATTCAAATTCAGGATCGCAGCCTCCTAGAACAGGGGATGCCCAACCCTCTAGCTGGACTGGTCTTGTTTGTGGACTTGGAAGGACCTCTCATCTGGGCCAGCTGAGTGGGAACTGGAGTTGAGCAGAGAGGGAAGCTCAGGCTCTTGTCAGCACACTCTTGTTAGGTTCTAATGCTGCTGCTAATCTTACAGGAGGCGGGCTTCACTCCCCACTACCCTCCTAGTGCTGTCCATCTCAAAGATGTCCTTCAATAACCTACTCCCTAACAAGTACCCCTTGTCCATCCTTGGGAGAATGATCTTCAACTAAGCCCGTCTCTGGTGACAAAAATGTTGGGGACCGCTGTCCTAGGGTGATGAAGTTATAGGTATCACTAGTCTATTCTCTTAAAGAACTTTTTCATTTACTTTTTATAGTGGAATCGATCAGTCTCTGATGATATCTAGATTTTTGTTTGTCATGGTTAGAAAAGATGTTCCCATTCCAAAGTAATAAAGGAGTTTGCCCATAATTTCTTCAAGTGCTTTTACAGCCTTAAAAAAAAAAAAAAGTGTATCATTGATCTGTTTGGAGTCTATTTTGGTGGACAGCATGGGGTTTGAGTCAGACTGCTGTTTTGAGACAGAATAAGTGAAATCCGAACTAGAAGCAGACTAAGGTGATTTAGTTCCCAGAAAGAGGCCAGGCCGGTTGCCAGAGTGTGATGGCTGGAACGAAGGAAGTGCCCAGACCTGGCCAAGTTTAGACACCAGGACAGCAGAGGCAAATGTCACATCCCAGTGAGGATGATGACGAGAACCAGATGGCAAGTCCAAGGTCTCAGCCAGCAGGGGCGCAGGAGACCAGGAGAAGGGACTGAGAAGCCACTTCCTTACTCCAGACAAAGCATTCCTATGACCCGGCTTTCAGAAATCCTGCAGCACCACCTCCTCAAGCTCAAGGTCACCATGACCCCTAGCCCTAGGAACCTGATACAGAGAGGCAGATGGGAGAGGTCCTCTGAGAGGGAAGTGGCATCTGTATGCTGTCGACTTTTTCAAGAATAAGTCAACCAATCCGTGAGTTCAGCCTTCTTTTGCATCATCCAGCAGCTTTTTAAGAGTTCCCGTCACACAGATTTTATGCATTTCTTATTGAGCCTATTCTTAGAACTTTTTAATTTTTTTTCTCTATTGGACAAGGGGTCCCCACTGCTATTATATTCTTTAAGTGGCTGATATTGGTATAAATGTAGAAGCCATTGATTTTTTAATTTTAATTTTGGACTGTGTTAGCAAACTGAGTAGTTTGTTTGCTTTTTCCACAGATTCACTTGGGCTTTCCAGACATATAGCTGTGTCACTAGCAAATCGTGTTAATTTGACCTCCCTTCTCCCATTTTCTAGCAATGACTGAAAAAATCAAACATACCTTGCACGTTCAGAACACAGAGGAGAGAAATTTACATGTGATTTATGGTTTCACTCATGTTCTTTTTTTTTTCTCTTTCTCTCTTTACATAGTATAGCCCCATCAATTCTTTTTTATTTATTCATTTATTTTTGGAGACAGGGTCTCTCTGGTACTGTACTCACCGTATAGATCATTCTAGCCTTAAATACAGGTCAATCTTCTTGCCTCAGCCTCCCAGGTGCTGGGATTACAGGTGTGAGCACCACACCTGGTTTATGTGGTGCTTGGAAATTGAACCCAGAGCCTTGTGCTTGCTAGGCACGTGCTTTAACCATTGAACTACACCCCCAGCCCAGCCCCACCATTCTTCAAGCCCCAGCTCAAAGGTCACTTTCCATTGGAAGCTCTCCTCTTAATCTGTCTTCCCAGACAAGTCCAACTGGTCTGTCCTCCATCACAGAGGTTCCCCAGTGCACTGTGCTGCATTTGGGAGGGTGTGATTAGATGGGTGTCCCCAGGCTGAGAGCTCCCAGATGAGGCAGTGTGCTCACAGTGAGTGGCACTTGTGTTGGGCCTGTGTAACATCATCTATTTCCTCTGTATATTTTTATCTCTCATCCAAAACAGGTAGTAGGAATTGAACTCAAACACCTGCTCTCCCCTAGCCAAGGGGGTGGGCATGTGACCAACACTTTGCTGGGTGGATCTCCTTCCCGCGCACTGAGTATCATCACAAACAATTGTACTGAAATGGCTCCAGAGGCCTGCTCCATGTGGCCAGTCCTCCCTTCCAGCCTCCGGAGCTGCCCATCCCTGAGCTGCTTTGAGCCCAGGAGCCGCCCATTTCCTGCTATGTTAAGTTAAGCTGGCCACTGATGACAGCACCATAGGCTCTGCCACTGAAACAACCACCCCAGATTCCAGAAACCTACCAGCAAGTCTCCCGTTCATGTCATAGTCACAGTGGGCTGGCAGTGGGGCTCTGCTCCACAGAGGGTCCCAGGCTCTTTCCATCTTGGGGTCCAACCTTCCTATACAACCTGCATTAGGGCTCCCCTGGAGTTGGACAGTCACACTTTTGTCTTAATCACTTTCTCATTGCTGGAACACAATGCCTGAAAGCCACAACCACGAAGGAGGAAAAGGAAGGGTTTAGTTTATTCATGATTGGCCAGCTCTAGTGGTGGGAGGGCCCTGTGTGTCCTTAAATTGCTGGGATTACAAATTCCACTGGCCAGAACTTCACCATGTGGCCCCAACCACTGCAGTGAAGGCTAAGAAATGTTTTGTTGGGTTTGAAATGTCCCCCAGAATCCTCCTGTGTCTGGATGTTGTAGAATACCTATGGATTCATGTCCTGTTAAGGGATGGGAAGGTAGATCACTGGGGCTTGACCTGAAGGGACAGAAAGCTGACGCTTGTCCTGGAAGGGTGGATCACTGGAACATGACCTGGAAGGACACATGCTAGCTGTGCCCTTCCTTGTTCACTGTGATTCTTGTTATGATGTCATGAAAAGCTTTCCTCTGGCTAGGCCTCAGCCGTGGGCTTTCACCATTGCTGGCTACCCATGCACTGACTGAAACCTTCTGAAACTGTGAGATAAAATAAATCTTTCCTCCCTGGGATGACAGGAGGGAATAGAATATTCAAGTCACTTCCTGATGCTCATCCAGGGCAGAGCCAGAATTCAAAGTTAGCATTCCCTGCACTGTTCCACGGTGCCACCCAAAATTCCATGCATGTGCTGAGCAGTGTGCTAAAAGGTAAGAGGTTCAGTCACTCTGAACCAGCTCCTGGCCTGGAAGAGTTCACATCAAAGGAGAAAAGTTGAGGAGCTGCTCGAGTTTGCTAAGATGTGAAGATCAACTCAGGACAATAGAGATGAAGCGGTACATTTTCTGGTGCCAAATGCCCAGCTCAGACCAACGTGGAGGGCAGAGAGTTGCACTTTAGGCTGTACCCAGTGGTCTGGGAAATCCTTGGAGACCAGCCGGAGCACAGACAGCAGGAGAAGCTATGTGCACATAAATTACCCCAGGATGTTTTAGATCCGAGCTCTGGTCACTAAGTGCACTGTAATAAAGCTGATGTCCTCCACATGGGTTTTAGTGTTTGTGCTGGGCTGGGCTGCTCAAGACTTTTCAGTTTGTGTGACAAGAAAGCAATCCAAATCCACTCTAACAAATCAGGTATATATTTTTATTCACATATTTTAAACTGTTGAGGTTTAAGTCTAAAATGTCCCTCAAAGTTGCGTATGTTTGCAAATTGATTGCATCATTGTGGAGGGATCTGTACACAACAGTAGATCCATCCATTGGGGATTTCACATGCTGTTGGGATCCTTTTGGAAGGGAAGGGTCACTGGGGGTGACCTGGAAGGGTATAACTGCTTCCCTGGATACTCCTTTCTCTCTCTGCTTCGTGGCTGTCATGTGGGGTACAGCTTTCTAACAAAAAAGGGGCCCACCCACCACTAGAGCTGGCCAATCATGAATGCTCCTCCTTCGTGGTTTTGGCTTTCAGGATTGTGTCCCAGCAATGACAAAGTGACTAAGACAAAAGTGTAGTTGCCTGTGGCGTTCAGGCATGGCTCCATCCAGGTGCTCCAACTCTGTCCTTGGTACCTGGCCTCTCTGTTTCTTAGCTTTTGCCTTACTCTTGAGGAGACTTTCCCATAGTGATGGATCCTGGGTGTTCCAGGATTAAATCCTCAACCCTACTCTTTTTCCTTTTTTTCCTGAATTGTTCTGAAAAGAATCCTAGTACTTGTTATATTTGGTTTGATTGGGCCTTCCCTTTTGAGACAGCTAGAATCTGACTTGAAGTCTGGGTCTACACAGAGTGTGTATTCCACACACTGACCCAGATCTGTACTCAGTCACTCTCCATTTCTAGGTTTGTTGACTTCAGTTAAAGGACGATGTGGAAGAGGGGGACCAGCGAGGGATTTCTCTTTGGTGAAAGGAGCCCTCAGCTTGGCACCCTAGCTGCTCCCGGGTCTGACTGCGGAGAGCCCAAGATCAAGGTCCTGGAAGATGCAACATCTGGTGAGGGTCTGTTCTTCACAGATAGCAGCTTGTTGCTGTGTCCTTACACGGAGGCTCCCTCAAACCTCTTTCATAAGGGCACCCTCACGGTGGATTTCACATGCTGTGGGATAGGGTCTGGTTGGGAGGGGTGGATCCCTGAGGGTGTGATGGATCATGGAGGGTGTGGTCTAGGAAGATACACCCTTGCCCCAGCTTCTCCCCTGTGCTGGTCCCTCCTCTGGTGATGCAGTGAACAGTTGTTCTATACCAGACACTTTCCACCATTGCTGGCCACCATTGCTGGCCGCCCATGAATGGACTGTGACCTCCTGAAACTGTGAGCTAAAACAAACCTTTCCTTTCCTGTGTTGTAGGTGTCAGCAATGAAAATGTAACTAAGACAACAGACCACTGAGTCGAAGGAATGATGCAATTGTAACTTTGACAGATAATGCCAAATAGCTGATCACAGAAATTGTACCAGTTTTCACAAGCCGTAGGAAATGCATGCAAATACCTGTCTCCTTTATCTCCCTAGAACCAAAAGAAAAACAACAAAATAGGGAAAATATTTGCAATGCACATTGTTAATGAAGAGCCATTCTACCTCGAAGGTAGAATCCTTAAAATTAATAAAAAACAGATGAATGACGCAATAGAAATATTTTGTTAAGATGTTAAAAATCTAGACTCTAAAGAAAAACTTCTCCTGGAGTTATGAAATTATGCCAAGTTTGCTCATAATAAGAGAAATACACATCAAACCCACACTGAGAGGCTATTTTTGCCTATCGAAGAGTGGCAAAAAGCCAAGCACAGTGGCATATGCCTGTAATTCCAGTACAAAGGAGGCTGAGATAGGAGGATCACAGGTTCAAGTCCAGTCTGGGTGACTTAGCGACTTCCTATGACTCTGTCTCACAAATAAAATAAATAAATAAATAAATAAAAATGATTCAGTGGTAAAGCACTCCTGGGTTCAATCTCCAGTGCCAAAAAAAAACCCCTAAAATTTGATAAGTTGGTAGTATATCAATATTTATACATTTTGATGTCCTCCCCTTCCCCCTCTTGCCCTTTTTTATATTGGGGATTACAGGCATGAATTGAGGTTAAAGTTTTCCCCTCTTAACAAAAATAATAAAGTAATAACTCTCCCTTGCTCATCTCCGGGCACTACCCTATTTCTCTTCTCCATAGGCAAACTTCTAGAAAGAACTATATAATGTCACTGTGGCTTCTTCATATGACCAGATAGATTGTAACAGGAAAGTCTGCCCCACTTCTCAGCACCAATTTTCTGGGCTGTGTTCAACTTTCCTCCACCATAATGAAATAAATAGATAATGAACTTCTAAAGAGAAAAAGTTTAGGCGGGTTGCATGTACAATGGTTAAAGCCCTTGTCTACCAAGCACAAGGCCCTAGCTTTGATTTCCCAGCTCCACATAAGCTGGGTGTGGTGGTCTGAGCTCATAAACTCAGCACTCAGGAGGCTGAGGCAGGAGGATTGCTGTGAGTTGGAGGGCAGCCTGGACTACATAGTGAATTCAGGACCAGCCTGCACTACAGAGTGAGACCTTGTCTCAATTGATCAAAAGAGAAAGAGAGAAGCAGAGAGGGAGAGATGGGGTGATCATTTTGACCTGTAGTTTTGGAGGTTCCAGTCCATGATTGCTGAGCTCTGTTACTTTGGGCCTCTGGTGAGACAGCACTTCATGCTTGGGGCACATGGCTAAGCAAAGCCACTCACCTCATAGCCACCGAGCAAAAGTGAGAAAGTAGGGGCAAGGCTCCTGCAGTCTCCTTCAGAGCCACATTTACAGTGACCTGAGGACCACCTGCAAGTCCCTGCTGTTCAAACGTTCCACCACTTTCCAATATTAGCATAAGGTTTCTGAAGGACATTTAACATCCACCCTGTAGCACCCACCTACCCAAAACACTGCCGAAGTGGAGGTTCTTACTGGGGTGATATGGCCCTCCAGGAGTCATCAGAAAACGTCTAGAAACAATTTCGGCCATCCCAACTGGGGTGTTCTTAGCATCTATTAAGTAAAAGGTAGGAGTGCAGTGAGATGTGGTGAAACACACTTGTAATCTCAGCTGCTGGGAAGGTTGAGGTAGGAGGATTGCAAGTTTCAGGCCATCTTGGGCAGCCTATCAAGACCCTGTCTCAAAATTTAAATAAATAAATAAATAGACCTCTACCAGATGGCAGTATGTATATATATATATATATATATATATATATATATATATATATATATATATATATATGGCTGGGCATGTACCTCAGTGGTAGAGTATCACTGGGTTCAATTCCCAGCACTCCCCCCACACACACACACAGAGAGAGAGAGAGAGAGAGAGAGAGAGTGAGAGAGAGAGAGAGGGAGAGAAAATACAGCTAAACATCTCACAAGGCACAGGCCAGCTGCCCACGAAACAGAGGTATCCAGCCCGAATGTCAACAGTGCCAAGGTTGAGGAGCCCTATACCAAGGTCACGTGTGATGTCAGAGTTAAATCCAGTGGACTTGTTGTGTATCTTGGCCCCTCGGCAACCTTCAGCATGTCAACACCCTCTCCCTTGCAAAGCTGACTTCTGTGATGCCGGCTCCCTCTCCTCCATTCCTTTTTTTGGGTTCATCTCCCTCTGCAGGACGATTCAATGCTGGGGCTCCTCAAAGCTGGGTGCTACTCCTTCTCTCCCTCTCATTCCACACCAATGCTTGGTGACCGCGCCCACATTTCCAAGTCTACACCCACGATTCTCTCATGACAGCCACAGCCCACAGCAAACCTCTGAGCCTTTGCTCTGCCATCTCACTCTGCTCCCCAGTCTTGCTTGGGTGTTTCCAAGGCCCCTGGATCACATCAAACCGAGCTTAACTCTATGGTCCTCCATACCAGTCCTCTTCTGGCCTGCCCTATTTCAGCAATGGGTAAAACCACCTGCTATGGCTTAACTGTCCTCCAAAAAGCTTATGTGTTGGAAACTTAATCTCTAAATTCATATATGAGTGGCATTTGGGGTCAGGCTCTCTGGGAGGTACTTAGGATTAGATGTTGGCATTAGTGCCTCTGTAAGGAGATACAAAGAGACCAGAACTAGAAGCATCACCATGGGATGCTTCCTGATGTGTCACGACTCTCAACAAAAAGGCCTCTACCAGATGGCAGAGCCAGGCTCTTGGACTTCACAGCCTCCAAAACCACAAGTTAAACAAACCTCTAATTTTTGTAAGTTATCTACTCTTAGATATTTTATTTTAGCAACAGAAAATGGACCAAGACACTATTAGGCACCAGAAGCCAAGAAGTTAGCCTCAACAACTCCTTTCTCCTCTTGGTCCATGCCTCACCAGCCCAAGATTTGCCCTCTAAATATCTTTCAAATTCATCCGCTGCCTTCTGTTCCTACTACCTCTTCTCTGGTCCAGACCACTGTTATCATTATCTGGGACCCACAGCACCACGAGTTCCTCCCACCCTGCCCCCTAGAAGACACAGAGATCACAAATCGGATGAGTTCTCTCCCTCTGTCATTGGTCTCTGCTTGCTCTCAGGATCGAGATCAAAAACCTGTCACTTGTTGACATGGTCTGGTCCTGCCAGCTTTATCTCCCTGGTGTCGAGAAGATTCCTGCCATTGGGACACTTAGTCCAGATGACCTCAGAGGAGCCCTTCCCACCTGAAATAATCTATAATCACAGCCCTTTAGGTCATTATAGCTCTTGGGCTGTTGGGTGATACCAACCTGAAGGGACGGAGCGTCAAGAAGATTCCAGACAAAGGAACAGGAGTGCAAAGTCTGTGGAAGTAACAAGAAAAGTAGGACATCTTTCCTCACATACGCGTTGGTAGCTTCTATTTATTTTGGAACTGCCAGTTCACGTCCTCTGCTCCTGCTCTTCCTGAGTTCATAGTCCTTTTTTTTTCTGATTGGTAAGAGCTAATTTTATAGTATAACTATTGCCCTTTACCTGCCCTTTAAAAAATAGCTTTAAAAATAGTTTAAAAGGTACAGCTCAGTGACAGCACTTGCTTAGCATGCGTAAGGCCCAGGTTTCCATCCTCAACGGCACAGTCAATAATAAATAGCTTGCCACGTGTTTTTATTTTGTTCATTGTAGTTTCTGCTGTGTAGGCAATCTTTAATTTTGTATAGTCAAGTTTTTGGCTCCAGACCTGGTAAGTCACCTGGAAAAGCCTTTGTCATTGAGATTATTTTTAAAAATTCATTTATATTTTATTATAATTTGTTTATCACTTTATTTTTAACTTTGAAATCTCTCATCTGGCTGTCAGTTCCTAGCTTTCAAAGAATGAGGCCTGGGCTGGGTGTGGCTTGGGCACTTACCTGGGATCCCACTGACTCAGGAGGCAAAAGGATCAAAAGTCCAAAGCCAGCGTGAACGACTAGGTGGGGTCCTGTCTCAATAAATAATATAAGGTGGAATAAAACGTATGAAATGGTATGATATTGCGAGGTTTGCGCAGTGAATGAGAATCAGAATCAATGGAAGTCAAGTAGCACATCTTCTCACCAATCTGAAATGCCCCGTGCCAGGTATGCAGTGCAAACCTGCGTGTGCCAGGCTGGGCTTTGTAAGGCTGGGGCTGCCCTTATACATACCACCCTGCCTCTGGGTCTGCAGGTTCATGGGCGACTCCGCCCAGAGGGGGCGCCAGAGGGCAACTGAGAGGCTGCAGGAGTGAGGACAGAGGCATCCTTCAGGTTTCTGTGAACCCCAGCGCTGTGGAGATGCGAAGGGGTGGCTTAGGGTAGGAGGAGATTCGCCCTCCCACCTTCCCCTCAGTCCGTCCCACCAACTCATAGCAAATAAACAGCTCACTTGCTCTCCAGTGCTGCCTGGGACCAAACCCTCCAGTTCCCCTCTTCTGTTTCCATCCTAATGACTGTCTTTAAGATCGTAGGGATTCTTCATATTCTCCAGAGGAACCCCAGATTGCTCTTTCTGGGTTCAGAAGGCGACCCCTGCGGCAGTTGGAAAGATTATGTCAATGTGAGGCAATCGGGAATCACACCTGGATTAGGGTTTGGGAACCACACCTAGATTAGGAATTGAGAACCAGCCTGGATTAGAGTGTGATTTGTGGGCTGGCTAATGAGGGAGGAGCACCCACCAAGATGTGGGAGGCCCACTGGAACTTGAATTTTATAGCAGAAAGGAAGAGGGAAGATTGTTACAGCTTCTTCCTCTGGGGAGAGACTGGACTCGATGGGACCTGGCTTCCTGTTTGTGATGTCGTGAGAAGCTGCCTCCACCTCTGCCTCTGCCATGTACTTCCCTTGCTGCCAGCTGCCCTTGGGTGGACTGTGACCTTCTGAAACCGTGAGCTAAAATAAATCTTTCCTCTCCTAAATTTGTGAATGTCAGGTATTGAGTCACAGCAACAAAAAAGTAACTAAGATACCTCCCAACAAAGCCTGGAGGACTGCTCTCAAAAAGTCAGGTCCAACCTCACTGAGACCTCACCCAGCACATCCAGCCCACCAAGCCCCATGAGGCCACCCAGATGCACTAGCTCAAAAGGCATTCCAGCCCTCCTTTTCCTGCTTCTTCCCCTTTTCCACTATTCCAGCAGAAGAAAGATCCCGACCTGGAGAAGGAGTCCCCCCCAACCCCGACTAGGGACTGATTCCTCTATACAGGGGATCTAGCCTCTCTCTGAGGCCACCAGACTTCCTTCAAAGCAACCAATGCCACCCCAATTCCTTGAGTGACTCCATCACAACACAAGGTCACGTGGCAAGGTCAGCTCGCTGGCATCTGACGGAATGGCTGCTGCAGAGGACAGAGGTTCTGCTGGTTCTGTACAGTCCCCAAGGACAGGCTTGCGGCTAGGAGGTGGAAGGCACGAGGAGCCTTCCCATGGCTTGTGGCTGTTATGCAAGGTAATGAGGTCCCTGTCCTTGGTCCTTTGCCAGAAGCACTCTTACTCAAGTTTTTACATAGCTCTCCACTCTGCTTCAGGTCGTTGCCACTCAAGGGTCACTTTATCGGGGAGGCCATCTGCAAACGCCTTATCTAAGCCTGCAAACTTTCCACTTGATCCCTTTTCCTTGCCCTGCCTCCTTTAGTATGTAGCGTATATTTTCTTACTAATTTATCTCATTTATCATCTGTCTGCCCTCACTATAACATGAGCTCCACTGTGGCAGGGACCTTGCTCTGTTCATTACTAAAACCCCTCTATTTAAAGTATGAGTGCTCAGGTACAGAGCAGGCACCCAAGTGTCTTTTGCTTTGTATTGGATTTTTGAGTCAAGGTCTTGCTGTGTTGTCTAGTCTGGTCACGAACCCTGGGGTCAAGGGACCCTTCTGCCTCAGTCTTCTTCACAGCTAGGACTACTACGGAAAGTAGTGCGTGGCTCAAGTCACCTCACTCCTGGTTCATTCGGATAGATTTTTATCCCCATTTCAGAGCTACAAAAACTGAAATTCACAGAGATAACAAGAATGTGGCTTTAGCGGTGGCCCTGGGTTTCCAATCCCAGGCATTCTGTGCCCTTAATCCTGCATTCCATTGTCCTTACAAAATGCTTATTGCAGCACTGTATGCTGCAGACGAAGGCTGGAAACAGCCTGGTTTCCCATCAGTAGGAGAGGAGTTAAATAAATTACAATTCTAGGCATCCAATAATAGTCTACAAAAGCAACCTGTAAGCAAATTAAGCAGATCTATATGCACTTAATGTGGAATAATCTCCAAGATATTATTGAGTGAAAATAGCCAGTTGCCCAATGGTGCATCATCGGTGCCCTTTTCCCTAGAAAATTGAGAGAATGGCCGTGTGCTCAGAGCCTGGAGCACAGAGGAAAGGCGTGGAAGGGGACCCAAGGACATGACGTGACTCCACAGGGAGAGGGGAGCCCGCGTTCGCTAGTTGGAGGAAGCCTTTGCAGTCTATTCTGTGTTATTGGGATTTGAAATCACACACACTGTGTACTTTTTCAACAACATATGAGGTGTGATCACACAACACAGGGTGTGTTTAAATTAAAAAATTGCATCACAGTAAAAGACACGTTGCCATGAATTCCCTTCAAAAGCACTCCCTCACCAGATGCAGGGAAGCCCATCCATAATCCTACCACTCTGGGAAGCTGAGCTAGAAGGACTGAAACTGGAGCCCAGCCTGGGCCACTTAGGGACTTGGTGAGACCCTGTCTCAAAAATAAAAATAAAAGAAACAGCTGAGGTGTAGCTCAGTGCAAAGGCCCCGGGTCCAATCCAAAATAAAACTGTCCCATGCTTTGAACACATATCTCACTGTTCTTGCCTCTTTCTGAAGCCGTTCTGGAATCTTCCACACAGTTTAAAACTCAGAGGGGCTGAAGGAATGGCACAGTGGTTAAAAGTGCTTGCCTAGCAAATGCAAGGCCCTGGGTTCGATTCTCCAGCACTACATAAAGCTGGGCATGGTGGCACACGCCAGTAATCTCAGCACTTGGGAGGCTGAGACAGGATTGCCAAGTCCAAAGCCAGCCTGGGCTCCATAGTGAGGTCAGGACCAGCCTGGGCTACAGAGCAAGACCCTGTTTCTAAATAAATAAATAAATAAATAAATAAATAAATAAATAAATAAATCTTGTAGATACAGGACCTGTGTCAAAAATTAACAGTCCCCTCCCCCACACTCTTCATTTCACTTCCTAAAGGCAGTGAATTCAACTCTGCTGGCTCTAATTTGCTGTTCTGTTTCTAAGTCAAGTTCTACGCATGCACACACACACACACACACACACACACACACACACACACACTCCCACACTCCCCTCTTCCACCCTGGGGATTGAACCCCAGTTCAGGTCTCTGGCACCTGCTAACTAAGGGCTCAACCTCTAAGTTAACACTCCCAGCTCTCTAAGTCAGGGCTTTGTATAATCACCTGGAAAATCCTATTGAAATGCAGATTCTGGGAACTGGGGATATAGCTCAGTGGTAGACCATTTGGCTGGCATGCCCAGAGATCCTGGTTTCCATTCCCAGAACCGCGAAGAAAAAGATAAACAAAAAACAGGTTCTGATTCAGCAGGTCTGGGGCAATTTCCAAGATTCTGCATTTCTAATAAGCTGAGGTGGTTGCCAATGCTGCTGGTCCAAGGATCGTTCTTTAACTGGCAAGATTCTAAGCAACATGCTAATACAGCTATTTCTTCTTCTTTTTTTTTTTATCATACGTCCTACTATAGAAAATGAAATTCTGGCGTTCATGCCTTGCCTTCTCTCCCACACACAGGCATCCTCTCCTTATCCTCCCAATATGGTTATATACCCTTTTGGGTTAAAATGGTTTTCGTGTTTATGATACTACAGCTTTGTAGGTAATATTTATAGCTCAGCCATATCTTATATAAATTATAGTATATCATGTTTACATTTCCTTTCTGCTATAGGTTGGCTCTTCAGTGTCCCCTAAAAGCCTCATGTATTTGGAACTGTGTTGTTGGGAGGCAGAGCTTGGCTGGAAGGGGGGATGCTTGGGTTTGAACTGGAGGGATTGTATCAACTTGGTGCCACTGGGAAAGGCCTGGGAATAGCTTTCAGGTGTGTGTTGTTTACTCCAGGGTGGGCAAGTGGGGAGGAACTCCCACTGGAGTGTTGGGCCCAGGATTGAAATGAATAAAGGAAGGAAGAAGAAACACTGTTGCTGAAAGCTAAACAGACTCCATGACAGGCTTCAGACCCACCAGAAAAGTCAGCAGGCCTGAATTGCAGTTTCCCAGAATGATAAGAAAATTACAGGAAAAACAATAAGTTGTTCAAGGCTGAATGACTGGACAGGTGCAGAAAAGAACATGCGTTGTCTAAAATGTAGAAAGGAACATGTATGGCCTAAGATAGAGACTGACCTTGACAACAATTGATCAGAGAAAGCCCAAGAAAAGTTGAGTTGCTGATATTCCTGCTGTTTGAGATAAGGTCTGGAGACTATAAATACAGTCACTTTATACTCACTGACTAATAATTCACTATTTACTCAAATCCCCGTGGGCCCCCCCAGGCCCACCTCACAATTAGTCATTTTTCAAAAGATTCTCAAAGGTCATGATAGGGCCCTGTCAGATGTTAGAAACACTCCACAAATTCTGAGTAATTAATGTTGTTTTCCTAAGTGATGTGTAATTATGATTGTTTTCTTTTTTTGTGTGATGATGCTGTGCCTACGTCATGCTCACTGTAACCACCCCTTCCCTGACTCCATAAAAGCCCTGCTTGTTTGCTTTTCGGGGCTATCCACTGTGTTGCTGATGCCTGAGAACCCGAGCTTAGGCCCACCCCAGCTTAAGCCTGAATGAAGGCTCCTTGCTCTTGCATACGTGCCTCAGTCTCCTAGTGGTCTCTCTGGGGCCTTTGCGATCTGGGCATAACAGTTGAAGCTTCTTCCGGGCAAGGCTCTGGTCTTGCCTGACTCTGCAGACTCCCTTGGCTTCTGCCTGCAGTGGGGTGAGCAGCTCTCCAGCCTGTCTCTGCAGATCTACGACCCCGTGAGTGGACTGTGTGTGTGTGTGTGTGTGTGTGTGTGTGTGTGTGTGTGTGTGTGTGTGACCTTCTGAAACCATGAGCTACGCAAATCTTTCCTCCCTTACATTGTGGATGTTGGGTACTTTGCCATAGCAACAAGTAACTAAGACGTATTTCTGTCAATTTTTTTGTTTTCTCTGGAGGTGATTATTGCTTCTTTCTTTGTTGTTGTTTTTCATTTCACCTTCATTAGTACATTTGCAAGCCTTTCTGACAAGACTGAAAATCTCAGTAGATTCAAACATGTCACACAGTCTACATCTTAGTGTCTGGTCCCATATAAATGAATTGTTCCACATATTTATTTAACTAAAAAGATTCTTTAGGGGCTGGAGGAATGGAGTGGTTAAAACGTTTGCCTAACAAGCGCTAAGTCAAGCACTACATACCTGAGTTCTATTCCTCAGCACCACATAAGCCAGGCGTGGTGGCTCACACCTGTAATCCCAGCACTCAGGAGGCTGAGGCAGGAGGATTGCTGTGAGTCCAAGACTAGCCTGGGTTATAGAGTGACACCTTCTCTCTCTCTCTCTCTCTCTCTCTCTCTCTCTCTCTCTCTCTCTCTCTTTCTCTCTCTCTCTCTCTCTCTCTTTCTCTCTTTCTCAAAAAAATGGGATTTTTAAAAATGGTTTAGTAAACAGTTTGTGGCAGGAATAGAGAGGCGCTCATAGCTCAGCTATGAACTAGATAGACCTTCAGGTCTGCCAATCGGACCCTGTCCTTTTTCCTTTGAGTAACTGTTACTTCTGCCCCAGTTTTGAGCAATGCCCATGGCTATGTGTGCTTAGAACCTGAATTTCTCAATCTCTCTTGCAGCTCAGTGCCAACTTTTTTTTTTTTCCTGAGACAAAGTCCCATTATATGGTCCAGGCTGGCCTAGCCTTGATCCTGTTCCTCCTGCCTCAGCCTCCCAAGTTCTGGGATTATAAGTGTACAACATCCCACCAGCAGAGATTCGACTCTGACAGAAGGAATTAAGTGGACGGCAGAATGCCCTTACTATATAGCCCCATCTCAGTTCCTTCAGGGGATAAACTGTAAGTAGCTCTTGGGACAGCTGGGCTTGGAGGCACTAGCCTGTAATCCCTACACTCATGGAGGCTGAGGCAGGAGGATTCCAAGTTCAAACCCAGCCTGGACAACTTAGCAAGACCCTTTCTCAAATCAAAAACTAAAACAAAAGGGGCAGTGGGGCTGCCGGTGTAGCTCAGTGTGAAGGTCCTGGGCTCAGTAAGGGCCATCACAGAGGAAGTAAAAACAACAATAAAATTGGACCAAATGTGGTTCAGGATATAACTGTCTTTCCATGTGTTTAACTTACAAACTCCTTCTGGGAAAACATTGGTGTCCTCAACAAAATACTTAAGTAGGGGCTGGAGGAATGATACAGCAGTTAAAGTGCTTGTCTAGCAAGCACAAGGCCCTGGGTTCGATTCCCCAGCACCACATAAGCTGAGTGTGGTGGCACACACTTATAATCCCAACACTTGGGAGGCTGAGGCAGGAGGATTGTCATGAGTTCAAGGCCAGCCTGAGCTCCATAATGAGTTTAGAATCAGCCTGTACTACAGAGTGAGACCCTGTCTCAAAAGAAAAAAGAAAAAAAAAACACTTAAGTAACATTCTGATGCTATCTATTTATTGGTAGCATTAGGTACTGAGGAATTGAATTTAAGGCCTTTACACCAAGCTACATTCCACCTTATCTTTTCTTTTTTATTTATTTATTTATTTATTTTTGAGATACGATATCACTCTATAGGCCAGATTAGTCCTGAACTCACTATGTAGCCCAGGCTGGTCTTGGACTCATGGCAATTCTCCAGCCTCAGTCTCCTGAGTGCTGGGATTATGGAATTACAGGCATGTACCACCATGCCTGGCTTTATGTAGTGCTGGGGAATTGAACTCAGGGCCTTGTGCTTGCTGGGCAAATGCTTTAACCACTGTGCCATTCCTTCAGTCCCAACCCAGCTCTTTTTATTTTTTATTTTGAGAAAAGTTCTCTCTAATTCACTAAATTGCTCAGGATTAAACTTGCAATCCTCCTGCCTCAGCCTTCCAGAGTGCTGGGACTACAGGCCTGTGCCACCATGCTCAGCTCTAATAAAATGTATGCCAAGTAATTGCACCCCTAGGAAATGAACTTCTCATCTACTTAAATGTCAGTCAGAAATCTAACATTCGGGGGGCTGGAGTGAGAGCTCAGCTGTTAAAGCACTTGTCTAGCAAGTGCTGAGTATCTGAATTCAATTCCCCAGTACTACATAAACTGGGCATAGTGGCACATGCTTGTCATCCAGTGCTCAGGGAGGCTGAGGGAAGAGGATTGCTGTGAGTTCAAGACCAGTCTGGGCTACACAGTGAGCTCAGAATCAGCCTGGACTACAGAGTGAGAATCTGTCACACACACACACACACACACACAAATCTAACAATCCAAAGTCAGCCCATCTTTATTTCTTATGTCTGGTTAAACAAGGAATATTTAGCCACTCTTTTCTATAAATGAGAAAGGACTCTGAAATAGTTTGGTCAGAAATCTCCACTCCCATGGTAAACCTGAAATAAAATGTTGTTATATGTTCCTGGTTAACTTTTGAGAAAACTTGTTTGAGTTACTGCAAGGTGAGGCCTCTTTGTTACAGCAGCTTAACTTGATCCTAACTGATACAAAGAGAAACGTCATCTAGCCCCACTGGGTGGAGAAATCCTGGTCGGTGCGACCCTTTCCGTTCTGGACCCTTGCCTCTCTACCCAGAACTTGGCCTGAGCTGAAGTGCACTGCCAGCCACCAGAGTTTGAATGTGAAATAAAGGCAAGGGCTAGGGGTGTGGCTCAGCGGCACTGCACTTGGTTGGCATGTGCCACGCCCAGGTTCAAGTCCTCGCATTGCAAGAAGATGAGGAGGAGGAAGGAATGAGATCTGGTCATGTCTTTATGTGTTTCTTCCCTGACTATGAGCAAGTTAGATCCCGTCCCAGGAAATTGTTTGGGTCTTCAGCAAAGTGTTCTGAGAACACCAGGCAGAGAGGAAGGTGTGTTACCCAAGCTCAGAGCCTTCCCCAAGGGATGGAGTAGAACCCTCCTCCGGGACTCAGTGCCACCCTCATAAGCCTCTATGAGCCTTGGTTCATGTAATGTCCCACTGAGTATCTGGGGAAGATCTCCTGTGCTTTCACCTGCCTAGCATCCACAAGGGAGAAAGGGAATTAAGATATGGATGAAATAGGGGAGGGGCACCGCATGGACACCAAGTGACAAGTGTGCCAGGAATTGAGCAGATTAAACCCAGCCTTCCAATGCCAGAGTGTGTGAGAGACACCCAGGGGCAGGAGGGAATGGAAGTGTCAGGGTTGGGGGCTGCAGCCAAGTCTGCCTCATGTGAAGCCTGCACCCCAAAAGCTCCTTTTCCAATCTAGGAATAGGGCAGGCGTCTGTTGGGGAGCTGGCTAGGACAGGGGAGCAGGGCAGTCATCCGCCTCCAAGTCCAGGTTGTGGGTTCCCAAGGGCCACAGAACAAGGCTCAGGCCCCCGCAGACAGCCCTCATTGATGGCCAGAGCATTTGCAGCCAGCCATGGGAAGACTCTCGGCCTGCCCAGTAAGGCCTCAGTCTGTCAGGAGGCAGGCAGGGCCTTGCCAGGGCTATGGCTCCTCAGGCCTCATTTTTTTTTTTTTTTTTTTGAGGCTTGTTACATTTTGGAAATACCAAGAAGTGTCAACATCCAGACTGCCACATACTGTAAATGATTACAGGTACCTAATTCACACTTTCAGCACACACAGTGCAAGGTAGCTGTTCTGTTCAGGGTAATGTCAAGAATCACAAAGGACAGTGGCTCAGGGAGAGGACACAGTCTGAGGTGGGAGGTGCTCTTGATGATGGCTGCTGAATGTCTCGGCTCTCAAGGCCACCAGAGAAATTGCCACTCCTGAATGTGTTACTACCCGCAGAGATGACTGCAGAATCTACACTTAGGGCGCTTCTGAGATGTGGAGACTGGGCCAAATTCTCCCCATCCCCCGAAAGGGTAGACCAGGGCTGACCCTGAGTGGTAGGTAGAAGGAGTGGATCCTCCAGGTCCCCAGACCCCAGGGCCAAGGACCACAGACCTGATGCCAGCCCCCGAGCCCAATGGGGCTGCCCCTTCTGGCTGGCGTATCCAGACATTTGGTGCGGTGCAGAGCCTGGCAGCAGCTGCCATCCTTCTAAGGCATGGCAAATGGCTGAGATTTAAGAGCCCAGACTCTCCGTAACATTTGGGGCAGAGTTTGGAGCCTCCTGGTGACGCTTAGCACCCTTCCCCAGGCTGCGAGTGGAGAGAGCCAGGCAGAGTCTCAGGATGGGGTCTGAGCCTCCACCCAACCCCAGCCACCAACAGCCCGGCCCAGCCACCCAAACAGGAGACAGAGCTTCACAGCCACAAGGAATTAAAACCTATTGATTTTCCCCATTAGCTAGAGAACACCATCAGAGCGCATTAAAACCAGGCAAAGCACAATGTCCTGAATAATTAACATCTGCAAATGACAACCCCATGGGGCCCGGGGAGAGGGAAGGGGGCCTGGAGGCCAGGGCCTCCCTGACCCCTTCTGACCCCCACCGCAGGGAGCAGGGAGCGTAGCCTGGGCTGCCTTCCTTTCCCGCCCCTCCTTCACCTTCCTCTTGTCCCCTGGTCTCCCATAGAGAACCAAGTCAGGTCTCCCAGCCAGGTGTGACCCAAGCTGAGGAGATGGGTATCTGCACTGCTGTGTGTCACTATGGGACCTCTGGGAGCTGCTGCCCGTCTGAGCTCATTTTCATCCTCTGTGCCTTGGAGAGACTGGTCCAGATGGCCTCTGGCTAAGCCCGCAAGTCTCCGGTTCTAGAGGAGCACTGAGGCTGTTTTGAAACCACATCCCGAGTCTGAAGCAGAGCCCACATGAAATCTGGACTCCTGGGTCACGTCTCCATACTTGTCTGTGGGGCCTCTTTGAGCCAAAGAGATGAAAAGCAACTCCTTTGGACAGAGCAATTTCAAAACAGTTATCCTTCTGGGTGCCCGTTAGAAAAAGGCACCCTTTGGAGTGGACTAATTTGAAGGAAAAAATAAACATATACATTTCCACACTTTCATAGAGCAAGAATAAAAAGCTTGGTAGAGCAGAGGTGGCTGTGGATCTCAGCCCCGCCTACTAGCTGCCCGTTGTCCCTGGGCAGTGTGCGCAGCCTGAACAACTGTCCACGTTGGCCCTGTGCCCATCCTCCACCCACGCTTGGCAGAGCAGGCCCTGACCTGTTTTCCAGGAGCAGAACTCAGTTCAATACAAACATACGGATCCTTCCCAGCCTCATCTCCTTCATCTCTGGCCCAGTTAACTTCTTCCTCTTCCTCCCTGCCCTTGCTTCCTCTTCAGAGCCCTGAGTGGGCAGCCCTGCAGTGAGCACCTTCTCCGCCTCTGAACTGGTCGCTCTGTCTTCTCCCTGCCTGCTGAGGCACCGAAGGCCTGTCACGCCTCTGGGCTCTGCACCTGCTGGTATTGAGACACTGGAGAGCTCTGCTCACTGTCCCAGGCCCACCCTGAAGGTCCTCTGGGGGCCTCATGGTCTCCCTCAATAAAGTCGTGCTTCTGGGCACCTGCTGTTCCCTCCTTCTGGAAGGCTTGTCCTCCAGATCTGCTGGCTGGTTCCTCCTCTTTCAGGTGGCAGCTCTGACGTCACCTCCTTGAGCACTCTTCCCGGGGCACCCTCCTGACCTGCCACCAGCCCCTCTCACACCTCCCTATTTCATTTTCCCTAGCATGTTTCGTTATCTGAATTTATTTTTTCTTTTGTCTCCTAGAGGCGCCCAGGGCCGCTGAGAACGTTGTGCGCGTGAACTGCGGTGGAGGTAAGTGGAGTTGAAACGCAGCCTGGGTCCCGGCTGCATGCTGGGCTGCGGGGCTGCACCTGCCGGGGCATCCCCTGAGGATGCCCCCTGAGGTTCAGCCTGGGTGCCGCCCTGAGCCCCAGGTTCCGCCCAGCTTCCCGAAGGTGAGCAGGAACGGTCCAGGTGGCCTGCGAGGTTGACCGAGACCCGGGTGCCCAGCGCCGCACAGAGACTCACGGCAGGAGGTGGCCCCGGGGTCCCGCCGGGGGAGGCAGCAGGAGGATGGAGGCGCCGTGCTCTCCAGGCCCGCGGTGGCCGGCAGGGCCCCGCCCGCCGTCTCCGCTGCTGCGGCAGGGAAGGAGTTAACCTCCGGCTTCTCAGCGTGAATGTGGAGCTATTAATACCCACAGCCCCGCAGACCGCCAGAACGCCACGGGCGCGGAGGGTGCCGGAGGGACGGCAGAGCAGCCTCCAGCCAGGGCAAGCCAGCGCCAGGCAGAACTTTTCCCAGGGACGGCGGGGACACTGGGCGCGCCCTCCGGGGCCCGACCCTCCTCCTAGCGCCAGCGGCTTTCCGGAAGGCCGCCGTGGCACCCACCCACCCCGGCAGAGGAGAACAAACTTTCTTAGAGAAGCCACCTCTGCGCCTGCTGGCTGAGGAGGGAGGAGCGGACAGCCGGACAGCCACATGGACAGAAGGACGGGTCGTCAGAGGGGCCTGCCCTCCCGGTCTCACCTCTGACAGGCTGCAGCGGAGTGGGCAGCGAGGGGCTCTGGGCTCCACCAGGGGCGGGGGTGACCTCTGTCCACCCACCTGCCGCCTCAGAGTTCCGGAGGCCGGAAGTCCAGCCCTGTGGCCGGAGCTCCGTGAGTCAGGACAGAAGCCTCGGGAGACAGAGCCACTGGCTCTTCCACCCACCGAGACGACGGGCAACCTGAGGGAGAAGGCGCAGGTGGCAGGTGGGCAGGCGCGGGGCCCTGAGGCCGACAGGCTGCTGACCCTGGAGCACGCTGGCTCTGGGACTCCTTCCCTGGTCAGGGACAATGCCGGAGAGGTCACCACCAGCCACCCATGCCCTGTCCTGGAGCTGCCTCCAGCCTGGCCCCTGGGCTGTGGAGCTGACGATGTGCCCGCCTTCTGCCTGGTCTGCTTCCACAGGGAAGAGGAGGAGGAGCTGCTGGAAGAGGTCCCGCTGCGGAGGTCAGTGCCTGCGGTGGGCAGCGGGCAGTGGGCAGGAGCGGGAGGGCACAGCCCTGCGGCAGGGGCCAGCGGTGACTGGTGCTGCCTGGGAGCCTCGTCTGTGTGCTGCCCCTCAGCACATACCTCCATCCTCCTTCCCAGGTCTCTCACCTGGCGGCCACCAGAGCCTTCTCCCCATCTCTCCCACCCTGGCCCCAGAGTGACCTTCCTGTCCCCACCCACTGAGTTGTGTCCCTCTCCTGCTTGGAACCCTCTATGGCTCCCTGGCTCCTGCAGAATGAGGCCGAAATTCTCTGAGCGTGCCAGGTCTGCGTGATACGGGTGGCACCTCCCACCTCACCTCCCTGTCCTCCCCCTAGCAACCTCCGGTGGGACTCTCCCCAGACTTCCCTCGCCCGGGCTCCCTGCGCCCGGCCCAGCGCCTGTGTTGCCTTCTCCAGGAAGGCCTTAGGGAAGCCCCAAGCCTGCCCCACCTTCCCTTCCGGCACCACACTGGCACCTAACAGGTGGTCAGTATTGCTGAATTAACAAGAAAACCATGTGCTTCGTGTATGTGTGTGTATGTTTTTGTGTGTAAGAGGGAAGAAAACAGAGATGATGAAGGTGTGCACCCCTTTGTGATAGGACATTTGGGGGTGAACGTGTGTGCTCATGTGTGGTTGTGTACATAGGAGTTTGTGGAGGCAGGTGTGAGTTCTGCATACCTGTGGGGGGTTGTGTACAGGGCCCGGAAAGGTGCAAACCCCAGAGACTGTGATGCCCTCTGCCAGCTCCTCCCATCCCCTCCTGCAGGGAAACCCGAGCTGCAGCCAAGTGCATTACCCAAGCTGTGACCACAGGCTCCAGCAATGGATGGACAGTCCAACAGAGGTCACCTCTGTTGCAGCCCAGCCGCCCACACCTGAGTCAGCACTGCCATGGCGGTGAGGGCACAGGTGCAGGGCAGAGGCAGGTGACTGTGGGCCCTTCGCAGACTGGAGGGCAGGGCGTGGCTGCTGCAGCTGGCCCAGTTTCCTCCCTAGCTCTGTGTGTTGGACCCAGGTCTGTAACTTCCCCTCGGTCTCCTCATCTGTGAAGAGGGAGGACATTCCCTACCCTGCTTGTCATACAACGCTGTGACTTGGCCTGGCCCCAGCCCTCACAGCGTCCCAGCCCACTGCAGGGAGAGGGTGGCAAATGAGCAGGGCACAATGCCACGGTGTCACGGTGGAAGTGGGTGCACAGGGTCCTGGGAGTCAAGAGAACGGGATGTCCTGCCCGCAGGAGCCACAGGAGGCCCGCCAGGTCCGCCTGGAAGTGTAGGAGCTCTCCTAGCAAAGGGGCGAAGCTCACACTCTTTTCCAATATTCACCTCCAGTGAAACTCTCTAGCCCTTCCCTCCCCGGCGCCCCTCCACCCAGCCCAGATGCCTGTGATGGCACCTCTAATTGTAGCAACTCAGGAGACTGAGGCAGGAGAACCTGAGTTTGAGGCCAGCCTGGACCACTTAACAAGACTTTTGTCTCAACATAAAATTCCAAACAGGGCCCATAATGTGGCTCAGTGTAGCGTGCTGGCCTCAGGTGAGCAAGGCTGTGAGTTCCGCCGTTCATGTCCCAAGGAAAAGGAAAGAAAAGAAAATATCACATCACAGGCAGCAGGACCGGCAGGAGCAAAGGCTGTGGTGGGGAAAAAAAAAATTGGGTGGGGATGGCAAGGGTGATAAGGACGACAAGGATAAGATCAAATGGCTGTCCCATAGGCTGTGGAACAAGCAGCCGGGAGAAGAAGTATTGAAACTCCAGAGCAAGCCGCTCACGCTAGGGCTACTGTTTTCCTAGTGTGAGCTCCGAATGCTTGCTGATAAATGAATGAGTGAAAAAATAATAAGGCACAAAGCCAGGACATGGAAGTCATCTGACGTCTTCTCAGCTGCATCCCCGGGTAGATGGACAGTAACACCCACGGTCAGGGGTCAAGCAGCCAGGACATGGCTCGCCTCCTTCCTCCCTCCACTTCCTGCCGCTGCAGTGCTGCAGTGGTCTCTCTGCCTCCAGCCCTAGAGGGTATGGTGGTGTCTGTTTATAGGAGCTGGTTTCCTTTCTGGTTGGTGGACACTGGCCCTTTAAGGCCTAGGGAGGGGAGACCGCCAGACTGGGCAGAGATAGTGACCACAGGTGCCAGGTGGCAAAGCTAAAAATACTGAGTGATGTGGACACTCAGGCTGCGGGAGGCGGGCAGGGTGGGCAGGGAGGGTGGGGAGCCTCTGGAGCGCGCCTCTGCCACTGGAGGATGGGCATAGGGCAGTAAGGCAGGGTGAGGTCACCTCAGGGGCCTAGCAGAATCTGTGGCTGACCCCCACAGGTCACCACCCACCTCTCCCAGCCTTTCTTCAGCCCTTGGAAAGGGCCGGGATTTGCTCCTGAATAGCCAGTGGCCACACTGAGCAGCTTGTGGCAGACAGTTCGCCACACCCTGTTTCCGTGTGATCCTGGGAAGTCACTTCTTCTCTTTGGGCCTCTGGAAAATGAAGGGTTGGACTTTCTCAAGGGCTTTTAGGGACAGAAAAGCAGTGAATGGAGCAAATGATCAGTTCACCCCTTTGGGAATTCCAAACACTTTCCCTGAGAGCTGGGCGTGGAGCGCCCACCTGTCATGACAGCACTCTGGGGAGGCTGAGGCAGGAGGGCGGAAAATTAGCTCCCAGCCCGGGCAACCTAGTGAGACTCTCTGTCAGAATAAAGAAGAGCTGGGTATGTAGCTCAGTGTGAAAGCCATGGGTTCGATCCCCAGAACTGCAAAAATAAATAAATAAATAAACTGGTGGTATAATTCAGAGATTAAAGCACTTACCTAGCATGTGTGAGGCCCTGGGTTCGATTCCCCAGCACCACATAAAAATTAGCTGGGTATGCTAATGCATGCTTATAATTTCAGCACTTGGGAAGCTGAGGCAGGAAGATTGCCCGGAGTTTGAGGCCTGAGCTGCATAGTGAGTTCAGGACAAGTGTGGACTACAGAGCCTGCCTCAAAACTAACTAACTAATTACCTACCTGCTGGGCCTGGCCGCTGAGCTGCGATGCTCACAGACTTGTGGGGACCAAGCAGCGCCCAGGCAAACACGCGGCGCAGTGTGCTGTGGTGAGGTGGGAGCGCCGCACCCTCAGCTTCGGTTGTGGGTTGATGCAAGAAACAGCCCCACAGAGAACACATCTGCATTTGGTAAAAATATGTCCCTGAAAGTGTCACCCACGGCGTTGTTCAGCAGCCGCCTCCGTATGGTGTTTGGATGTATTAATTAAGGTGAGGCAAGCTGTCATAACAGTAAGCCTGGAAGTTGCAAAGGCTCCCCGCAGAAAAAACTCATGTCCACTTACAAAGTCCGAGTGGGGGAGGGGCGCTGTTCCCAAAGTCTTTCAGGGACCCAGGCTCCTCCCAAGTCTGTAACTCCATCATGGCCCACGGACTCAAAATCCACTGCTGGACTCTGTGCTTCTCAGTGGTTGACAAAGAGGACAGAGGAAGACCACATGTGAGATTTCTATGAGACAGAGCTAGAAATGGCTGCCCTCACATCTACCTACACTCATTGGCTGGAACAGCTAACTGCAGGGTGTTCAGCTTAACTACGTCAACCTCATTAGATTAGGAGCTCCCTGGGGGTTAGAACAGCACATTTGTGGGTGTGTCTGTGTGAGTCATGGAGACATGACCTTAGGTGCTATATCTGGTCCTGGTCCTTTCTTTGGCACTGCTTCTCTGGTTTGCTTTACAGCTGCCATGAACTAAGTGAGCATCATAACTCTCTGTCACATCTTTCTGCCGTATGCTCTTACCCTAGAGGCAGCTGACCATGGACTGAATCCTCTGAAACCATGAGCCAGCTTAAACCTCTTCTCCTTTAAGATGTGTCAGATAGTGTGTTTCAGCGATGGGAAAGCTGACTAACATACAAGGGAAGCTGGGAAATGTAGTCTTGTATGAACAACTTCGTAGGGGCGTTGTGCAAATGAAATAATTTGGGGCATATAGAAGCACCCGCTGCCCATTGTGTTCTTTCATTCATTGATTCACTTAATGGAGTTCATTGTGTACTCTCAGTGGGCTAGCACTGGAAACTAGAGGATGCAAATACTTCCTGGGACTCGTCACCTGATGAGGGAGCCAAAAAAAAAAAAATCGCAAGTAAGCAAAGAAGCATCAGGTGCAAAATGCACCATTAAGGGAATGAGCAGGGCTGGTGGAGGAGACAGGTATTCTGTGTAAGGTGAACAGGAAAGGTGGGGGCAGTTCATCTGAGAGTCAGCCGGGGGAGCGCATTCAGGCAGAGCAAACAGGGAAAAGAGCCAGAAGCAGTCTAGAGTTTGTTGTGTGCAAAAAAATAATACACCAGTCTGGCTAGGGCAGAACCAATGATAGGGACAGTGACATGAGAGAGACAAGAATGGGCTAGATCTCTTAGCCTGATCGGCCATGCTGAGGAGAGTGCCTTTATTTTAGATGGGATTGGGAAGGCTTAGGTTGAGGAAGTGATGTGATTTGATTGATAGTTTAAACGGTCACTCAGGCTGCTCTGGAGCTGGACCAGTGAGGACACAGGTACCAGTCTGGAGGTCAAGGTGGCAGCACTCAGGATGAGGGACATATGGGCAGGACCTGGACCGTGGGGATGTAAGGCCCTTCTGCTGTGGTTCGAATATGGCTTGTCCCCCTGTTTAATCCCAAAGTCTTATGTTAATTACATAATGAAGATGGAAAACTCATCCAGCCATGGTATTTAAAGGTGAGGCCTTTGGAAAGTGACTAGACTAGACTAGGTGATAAGACTAAAATCCCCCAGATTGAATTTTGGTGACTTATAAGGAGAGGAACAGAGACCAGATAGACTCAGGAGGAAATGCACGTGCACTGTCACCATGATGTAATGCAGCCATGGGGGCCTTTCACTGAGTTTGTGCAGTGCTATTTGGACTTGCAGCCTCTCAAACCTTGAGCTAAACACACCTTTTAAAAAATATTCTGCCTCAGTATTTAATTATAGTCATAAAAACTAACTAACAACCCCTTCTAAATATATTTAAGAGACAAAGATCCATAGGATTTGCCAAATTAAAGGAAGAAGAGAAGGTTGAATCTGGAGCCTGGGGGTTCAACGTATATGGATGATGGGAAAGCTCAAGGGAGGGAAAGGTTTGGTGAGAAACTCAAGAATCCTGCTGCGTAAGTTAGGGATATGGCTCAACCACAGAGCACTTGGCACGTGAGAGGCTCTGCGTTCATTCAGTTTCCACCAACACATATACAACACACATGCACAGCACACATACACTATACTGCCCCGAATATTTTCAGTTTGAGAAGTGCATTTGTCATCTTTCCCTTGCTGCAACAAAGTCCCTGAAATAATCAACTTATAAGGAAGAAAGTCTTACTTGGCTTACACAGTGTCAGAAGTTTTGGTCAACTCTTGGTTGGGCCGGTGGTGAGGCAGAACATCATGGAAGGGAGAACATGGTGTAGCAACGCTGCTCACCTCATGGCAGCTGGGAAGAGGGTCCGTGGTGTAAAGGCGCATCCCGATGACCTAACTTCCTACCACTAGGCCCCACCCCCTACATGTTCTGCCATCTCCCAACAGAGCCACAGGCTGACCAAACCTTAACGTGGTATTTGGAAGACATTTAAGATCCAAACCGCAGAAGAAGGACATGAGATTTTCAAGTGAAGATATTAGGAGAGGACTTGATTCTGAGGGGACGGAGCTCCGAGGAGGAATCTCTCAGCTGGCAATAGGATATCGCAATCACCTGCCATGAGATCACGTGATACTGGAAGCCATGAGATCATATGGGGGAGAAGGGACAGATCAGGCTCTAGGCTGAGCCCTAAGGAGCTGCACCCTTCTGCAATGATGTAAAGGAGAAGCCAGCGCGATGGTGGGGAAGGAGCAGCTGGCCAAGTGGGAGGGAGCCAAAGGCGTGTGCAATGACGGGAATCAAGAGAAGTCACAAGGAGAGAGGGGGCGGTAGACTGGCTTGAAAGATGCTGAATAATCAGGGAAAATGAGAAGTTTAGTGGCATAGAAGTGGAGAGCGACTCAGATGAGAGCGTATCGTGAAGCGGTCGCGACAGAGGCAAGTTTGAGTGGTGACGTCAGTTAAAGATGGTGGATTGAACACAGCTGTCTGATTTTTGTGTCTCAAAACCTCATCAAATGGCTAGTGAGTAGATTCCTTTAAGGCTTGCGTGTTATGTGGCCTTCTGTCACTGTAATGAACTGTCTGAGTTTGTAAGTTTTTAAACTAAAAAAGGTGATTGTGCCTCACCATTTTCGGGAGTCCAGTCTGTGATCAGTCAGCCCCATGGCATTGGGCCTGGGAGAGGCAGCACATCATGGCAGGTGTGCAGAGCAGAGCAAAGCTGTTCACCTCACCAGGAAGAGAGAGAGAGAGAGAGAGAGAGAGAGAGAGAGAGAGAGAGAGAGAGAGAGCCTGAGGACTCACAGCCCCCTTTGAGGACATACAGTGATTTAAAAGCCTCCCACTAAGTTCCATCTCAGATACATTGCTCCACCTCCTGATATCAGCACGCTGGGGACTCAGCCTTTAAGTACATCCCCTTTGGGGTACATTTATGATTCAAACTATTGTGGTATTTCAATGCTTCCACAAATTTAGTTGCCAAAAACCAAATTTACTATCTTATATTTCTGTATTATTAGAGCCAACAACCTGAGCTAAAATCAAAACATTGGTAGGATGCTCCAGAGGGTCTTCCGGGAACCACAGGGGAAAACCCATTTCCCTGACAGGTTCCACTTCCAGAAGCACCTGCCTCCCTTAACCTGCGTCTCCCTCCCTCCAGCCCTCTCCCATCTCTGACCACAGCTGGGAAAGTGTTTCACAATTCATGTGATTAGGTTGGTGTCTTAGTCCATTGTTCTGTTGCTGTAACAGAATTCCTGAGGCTGGGCAGTTTATTAAGATAGAGGTTTGTTTGGCTCATGGTTCCGGAGGCTGGGAATCCCAAGAGCAGAGTACCAGGATCTGCTCAGCTTCTGATGAGGGTCTTGTGCTGCTCCAACTCAGAGTGGTAAGTGGGAGGGAACTGGGGGCCTGGAGAAGAGACAAAACACAGGCAGCCTCACCTCATAGCAGCCTGATCTCACCATAACTGACCTACCTGTCCAGAGCAAGAACCCACTCAGGGGAAACAAGCATTCCTGTCTCCACAAGGCTCCACCCCCAGGACCCAAACTCCTCCTGCTAAGCCCCACCTCCCAACAGCGCCATATTGAGGAATTAAGGCTCCGACACATGAGATTTGAAGGCCACATTCAACGCATAGCAACGGGTTCACCTGAATAATCCAGAATAATCTCCCCATCCTTAATCACATTTGCAAAGTTCCTTTTGGAATGTAAGGTGACAGAGTCACAGGGACTGGAGATTAGGCTGAGGACATGGGGGACATTGTACCCACTGCAGCAGGTGTCAGCTGGAACTCACAAATGGAAAAAGGAAACAACAGCAACAGTATTTTGGAGTCTGGGAGACAGATGCACACATGGGAACTGACTTGACAGACTGAGGAAGTTGCTCCTTTCGTGAAACCTAGCTTGACCCTGGCGAGCCAAGGAGCGCCATGGTTTTCTCCACAAATCCCCCAAAAGGCGCCGGTATTAATGGAAATGAGGGTAAAGCTGGGGCTAAAAACAGGAGGATTGGTTTGAGAAGGGCTCTAATCCTCACATGTCCTTCCCACGCAGCCCAGCTGGGCACCTGCCCCTCCTCCGCCCCACAAAGACAGGAGGTTTACCCGCCAGGAAGGACGAAACAGAAGGTCTGAAGGAGGGGTAGGAGAGGCGGAGGCCGATGAAGGGGCCACCCTAGACTACCTGGGGGGCGTGTGAGTGTCCCACCCTGAATGCAGGAAGCCCCCACCCACCCCTGTCACCCTGGCCTCCTTCGTCTTCACCCTAGAACAGTGAGGTCAGACCTGGCTCCTCAGAGACCCCAGGAGGCTCCTCAGTGCTCCTGACCGCTGTGAAGGCAGGGATAAATGACAGCTGGCTATTGTTTGGTTTGCTCCTGGTTCTAGATTTCTTTCCCTGTGTAGTTTCTAGGTGCTCCTAATTGCCTGGTTTCCTCTTTGTGCTAGTTCAATCTTTGTTAGTCTGCTTGTCCTTTTTCTGGTGTTAGAGATGCACCTCAGGCCTGTGCTGTACAGTGGCTCTATACCCGACCTCCGCTTCTTAGACTAAATATGGCAGCCTCACGGATTTACCACTGAAACAGCCCAACCCAAAGTTCTTGGGTCAAATCCCTGAGTCAACCAACTGACTTTTATAAATAGCATTTAAAAAAAAAAAAAAAGTTGAGGTGCAGTTTACTCACAGGGAAACACAAAGATTTTTTTTTTTTCGAGACAGGATCTCGCTCTATAGAACAGACTGATCCTGAACTCACTGTGTAGCCCAGGCTGGCTTCGAACTCACGGCAATCCTCCTGCCTCAGCCTCCCGAGTGCTGGGATCACAGGCGTTACTACCCCGCCCAGCTGGAAACACAACGATCTTAAGTGAGCATACTAATTAGTTGTGACAGCTTTACGCACCTGGGGAAGCCGCAGCTCACGTGAAGTCTCGAACATGCTGTCTGCCCAGGAAGTGTCCTCATGCCGGTACCTCCACCCAGGCAGAGGTGACCCTGCCTGTGATTTCCACTGGCTTCGAGTACAAGCAGATCACCAGGGTCTACATTTGAGAAAAGCCTCTAACATAAGAGACAGAATCAGTGCAAATAGGGAAACAGAATTTGGACAAAAGAGGACCTATAGGGAAAAGAAAACTTCAGCAAAAAAAAAAAAAAAAACAACAACAAAAATAAACAATTCCTCCTGGCTTGGGGCACAGCTCAGTAGTTAGCCTGCACAAAGCCCTGGGTGAGACTCCCCAACACCACGTAATGAGCGTGATGTGGTGGCACACGCCTGTAATCCCAGCACTCGGAAGGCTGAGGCAGGAGGATTGCCATGAGTTCAAGGCCAGCCTGGGCTCCGTAGTGAGTTCAGGACCAGCCTGGACTACAGAGCAAGACCTGGTCTCCAAAAAAACAAACAAAAAAAAAAACCCCACTATTACTACTCTGTTCAGCGATTTAAGAAAATATAATGCAACTATAAAATAAAAACTAGATGTTATGTGGATGGCAGTTTCCAAAAATGAGAAGGGAAAAAAGTTGGCCTACAGATGTAGCTCGGTGGTGGAGCACGTGGAAGATCTTGGCCTCAATCCCCAGCAACACAATAAAAAGTAAATAAATCACACCCAACTTTTTGGGAACTAAAGCAGGAATGGAAGCCTTCAGTCTTACTCTGTCCTGAACTCACTATGGAGCCCAGGCTGGCCTTGGACTCACTGCAATCCTCCTGTCTTAGCCTCCCAAGTGCTGGGATGACAGGCGTGTGCCATCACACCCAGCTTATTGGAAGCCTTACTTAAAAGAGTTAGAGCAGGGATCAAGAAGTATAGCCTAAAGGCCAAATCCAACACATCTTCTTTTTTAAAATAAAGTTTTATTAAAACACAGCTGTCGATAGATCTCTGAGCTTGTTTGTGTTGTTTGACCAGAACTCTGTGCCCAGAGATCAGCAGCCTCCCCGTGTCCCTTCCCCACCCTAGCAACCATAGAACTGACTCTTTTTTTTTTTTTTTTGAGACAGGGTCTCACTCTGTAGTCCAGGCTAGCCTTGGACTCATGGCAATCCTCCTGCCTCAGCCTCCCAAGTGCTGGGATACAGGCATGCGTCACCACATGTGGGTTTATATGGTGCTGGGGAATCGAACTCAGGGCCTTGCACTTACAAGGCAAGCATTTTAACCACTGTGCCATTCCCCATTCTATTATTCTGTTGATGGACATCCAAGATATTTCCATAGTACAGTTACTATGAATAGTGTTGCAATGAACATGTGACTGCTAATGTCTCCTTGAGATCTTAATTTTAGTTCTTTTGAATAAACATCTACAGGTGAAGTTGTTGGGTCATATGATAGTTATCTCAAATTTTTTTTTTTTTTTTTTTTGTGTGTGTGTGTGTGTGTGGTACCAGGGATTGAATTCAGGGCCTTACACATGCTAGGCAAGTGTTCTGCCAGTAGGCTACATCGACAGCTTTTTTTATTTTATTTTGAGACAAGGTTTCACTAAATTGCCCAGTCTGGCCTTGAACTTGCAATCTTTCTGCCTCAGCCTCCCACGTAACTGAGGGGATAGACACTTGCCCCTACATCTGGATTCTATTTTTAATTTTTTGAGGAACTACCCTGCTGTTTTCCATAGCGATAATATCATTTTGAATTCTCATCAGTCATCTGCAAGCGTTCCAATTTTTCCAAGTCTTTGCCAACATCTTTCTGTGCTTTTCTCTTTTGTTTTATAATAGCTGTCTATTGTGGTTTGGGTCTGGAGTATCCCCCAAAATCTCATGTATCTGGATATTATGTGTTGTCTGTGGAACCATATGCTGTTGGGAGATTGGGACCTAGTCTGGAGGGGTGTATTGCAGGTGTGTGGACTGGATTACAGACATGTAGATTAGAATCACACCTGGAAGGGGTGGAACACTGAGGCTGGACCAAGAAAGGGTGGATCACTGGGACCTGGAAGTACTGTCCTCTGGGACTAGCCTTGGCTTCCTGTTTGCGATGCCGTGAGGAGCTGCCTCCACCTCTGCCTCTGCCATGTACTCCTCTGTTGCCCACCACCCATGGGTGGACTGTGACCCTCTGAAACTCTGAGCTAAAATAAACTTTTATGGGGCTGGAGGAATAGCTCAGAAGTTAAAGTGCTTGCCTAGCTAGCTCAAGGCCCTGGGTTCAATTCCCCAGTACTACATAAACTGGGCATGGTGGCGCACACCTGTAATCCCAGCACATGGGAGGCTGAGACAGGAGAATTACCATGAGTTCAAGGTCACCCTGGGCTCCATAGTGAGTTCAGAGGCAGCTTAGACTACATAGTGAGACCCTGTCTCAAAAAACAAAATAAAATAAAATTTTCCTCCCCTAGTTTGTGTATGTTGGTTATTGAGTCAGGTATCTAATTACAGAGATGAAAAAGTAACTAAGACACCATCCCAAAAGGTGAGAAGTGACACCTCACTGTGGATTTGATTTGCATTTAGTGATTAGTGACACTTAGCATGTTTTTAAAAATATTGTTGGCCATTTGTATGTCTCTTTGGAGAAATGTCTGTTCACGCACGTAGTTTATGTTTGACTGGGTTATTAGAGTAGGGATTTTTGCTTTTCAGTTATGATTTTGTTATGTATTTTGGAGACCACCTCTTTAATCATATATATGATTTGCAAATAGTTTCTCCCATCCCATAACTGCCTCTTCACTGGTGTTTTGTCTACTGTGCAGACGTTGTTAGTCTGATATCATCCCACATGTGCACTTTGATTGTCCTTGTCATATCTGCACGGGAATGTTGACAGTAGCTCACCTCCGTTACCCACTCGTTGCTGGGGCACAATACCCAACAGGAAAAGGTTGTTTCAGCTCACAGTTTCAGGAGGTCTCTGTCCATTCAGGGGCTGCCGGCAATGGTGGGAGGGCTCGGTGGAGGCCTGGCCAGAGAGGAGATGTTCACGTCATGGCAAACCAGAAGCTGAGTGAGTGAGGAAGGGCAGAACTGGCATATACCCTCCTAGGTCAGGAGCTGAGTTGGGTATTGAATATCTCAAGAGTTGAGGAGTCACATCTCACTGTGGATTTGATTTGCATTTCTCTCATGATTAGTGACACTTAGCAGTTGTTTAAAAATCCCCAGGGATGTGCCCCTTCTGGGTCAAACCCCAAGTATCTACCCTTTTCAGTGCCAGCTCCAATCCAGGACAGTACATAGAATCTGTAGACATGCCACATCACCCAAATTCATGAGGCTTTTGGGGGAACATTCCAGATCCAAGCCATAACACAGCTTTTTTTTTAAAAAAAAAATTGTGAAAACATGGAATCAATCACTGTGTCCTTCAATGCATATATCCACACAGTGGAATATTGCTTACCATAAAAAAATGAGCTCTCAATCCTCAAAAAGCCATGGAGGAAGCTTAAATGTATATTGCCAAGTGGAAGAAGCCAGTGTGAGAAGTACGGTCTGTCTGTAACCATATGACATTCTGGAAAAGCCAAAGTACTGAGGCAGAAGACACCAATGTCCGCCAGGGGTAGGTGAGGAAAGAGGGAGGAGAGTTAGGGCAGTGAGACCATCATGTGTGACACTGTCATGGCGGATCCTTGGCATGTCCCATGGAGCTTGTCCCATCCCACAGAGCTACACAACACAAAGAGTGAGAACTAATATAAAGTATGAATGTGAATGAGTAATCGTGGATCTGTCCTGACTCAGCAGTCACAAGGAGGGCGCCATACCAGGTGTGAAAAATGGACTCTGCCCTCGGCTGATGAGACGACTTTCTGCTCAGTGATGCTGTAACCTTACAGCTGCCTTTAAAGATACAAAAGCAATGACAGAAAGGAGAAAGAAATGACAGTTATCACACACGGAGCCGTAAATTGTGTTTCTCCACGTGTAAACATTACTGATCTTATTATTATGATGCCATGGTGTTGTGGGGACAGGCATGGGGGAGTGGTGACAAAGGGGCTGAATCCCACCTCTCAGAGTAGGCATAAGATAGGTAACACACAAACCTGGAAGAGAGGCAGGGTGAGAATACTACCCGTTGGGTAAAAGAGTTCAAGTGTTTGTCCTTAGGCAGTCAGAAACGTGGCTGGGCACAGTGACTTGGATGTGTTGTCTTGGCTACGTGGGAGGCCGAGGCAGGAGGATCACTTAAGCCTAGGAATTTGAGGCTAGTCTGGGCAACACAGGGAGAACCCATCTGAAAACAACATGAAGAGGCGGGGAATGGGGAGATACACACTTACTGATCCTACATTGTGGGCATGTTTAACTTGAATAAAGATGGCAAAATAGATGCTCAGTGGCTAAAGCACTTGCCTGGTAAGTGCTACATCAAGCACTAAGTACCTGAGTTCGATTCCCCAGCACCCCATAAACTAGATGTGGTGGTGCATGCCTGTTATCCCAGCACTTGGGAAGCTGAGGCTGGAGGATTGCCTTGAGTCCAAGGCCAGCCTGGGCTCCATAGTCAATTCAGGACCAGCCTGGACCACAGAGTGAGACCTTGTCTCAAGAAAAAAAAAAAGCCAAATAGACATAATTTATGAAATACATATTTTTGAGACAGGGTCTTGCTCTGTAGTCCAGGCTGGTCCTGAACTTACTATGTAGCCCATCCTGGCCCTCCAGCCTCAGCCTTCAAAGCGTTGGGATTACTGGCGTGTGCTGCCCCACCCAGCAAGCTCTTTAACCGCTGAGCTATTCCTCAACCCTCTCCCCCTTTTTCTCTACTAGGAAAAGCACTGGCCACACAGAAGGCTGTGAGCAGAGCCAGCAGAGCCAGTTTCACTTGCTGTAGGGAACCACGAAGTGAAGAGGGGCGTGGATCCAGCAGACCCCTAACCCAGGAGGGTGGGCTGGGAGAAAAGAAGGGGATGGACTCAAAGACCCAAGGTCCCTGCGATCCTTTGCCGCGAGTGGCCGTGTGAGAAGGGCACTGTTGTCCCCGCAGCTGTTGGGAGGAATTTAGGAGCCCGCTGAGTTTGTGGCTTGAGGGGAGGGGTATCTGCGCCATCTGTTTGCTCTGCGAAGCGGGAACCACGACTTGAGGAAGTTGGGGTGGGCGGGGGGGCAGCTAAGACCCGCCACGGTCCCCGTGGACGTCGCCGGCGCTGCCGAGCCCCGCGGAGTACCCGGCTCCCGGGGCTCCCGGGAGATTCAGTCGGGGCTGAGAGTCTGACAGCCCCGGGGAAAGCCACCGGAGCCCTGGGGGTGTCACCAGCTCGGCGGGAGCCAGGGGCGAGGTGGCGCGGAGCGGGGTGGCCCGGAGGGGGCGCGGTGGCTGCGGGGCCACGTGAGCGGCGGGCCACGAGGTCAGAAAGGGTCACCCGCGAGTGCCAGGACAAGCGATGAGCAGACGGAAGGGAAGGGCAGAGACGAGCTGAGAGGGGTTGGGGCCCATCCCAGCTCTGGACCGCGCCCTGCGACAGTGGCCGATGGGATGGGGGTGACGCCTTCAGGGCAGGACAGGTCAGCGCTGGGCGGCCTGGCGTCTCCTCGGCTCTCCGCGCCCTAGTCAGCACACGCCACAGGGGACCCGGAGTCGTCGGCGCGGGGTGTGGCGTGGCGTGGGGACACAGCGTATGCTGTGCGGAAGAGTTTCAGAACCGCGGCGTCGCCGCAGAGCCTGGTTCCGACGGGGCCAGGGTGACAAGCGAGGTCGGACCAGGGAACGGGCCCTCCCGGCTGGTAGGGGCCGGGTGTCCCGAGTGATGGACGCGGAGGACAGAACGAGATTTCCCCCCAGAACTGGATAGTAGTAAATGGGGCGCGGTCGGGGCCGGGGAGAGGCCGGGAGAGAAACAGACCGCAGCAGAGGTCCATCCTTGCCGCGTCCCTGCTGTCCTGTCCCGTGGCCCATCGGCCACCAGGGGGAGCGCTGGGCTCACAAATGCCGAGACGCCGAACGCACCCATCGTGCAGCCCCGGCTTCTTTTTCTGATTATTTCTGTGTCCAAAATTCAGATTTTGCAACCGCATACCGCTGCATCAAACTCTCCAGGCTCCCATTCAGGATCGTGTGACCTTGACCAGTGTCCCCTGTTTTGTCAGCAGTGACATGGGTGAATAGGTGGAGGATGAGTGGGGTCACGGCAGACCCCAAAGGTGGTGGAGGGCCTTCTCCTGCACCCCATAGGCCAGCTCTTGGGGCTGACCAGGGAGAGGAACAGAGCCCCACCTCGGAAGTGTGGGGAAGCAATGGGAGAGGGGCAGCCGGAAGCGCAGTCGCCTCCCCGGCCCGCACACTCTCTCCCTGGTCTTCCTCCCTGGTGGGTGGCTTATTTCCAGTGGTGGTGTCACCCATCCGGCCCCCAGGCCTGCCGCTTCCTCCTTCGTACCCAAGGGAGCCGTGGCTACACTTCTCTGGTGACCACATTATCCCTGGAGTCATGTCACCATCTGGCAACCAAATGGCTCCCAGGGGCTGCTTCTTACTTGCCACTCTTCTAACTGGCCAGAACTCCACTTCCTGTCCGAGGTCAGCCACGAGTGGACCCAGCACGCTAGACAGCAAGGGGTACCTGGGTTCCCAGGTTTGCGGCAGGACTCATCCAGGATGTGGAGGCTGCCACGGTCAGCAAGAAGGCCCAGAAAACCGGCCACTCTGTCCTGTCCTTGGTCAGACAGGTGACTTTTCAAAAAATGATTTGTCAGTATTCGAAAAGCAATGCATCACATCCTAAGATCTAAATTTCCAACTTCTCTTGAACTACGTAGAGAAAGGACGAAGAAACAGTGTTCCAGCTTCTTGCAGGGAAAGCTCCGGCCCTGCCCTGGTCTCTAGAAATCCACCTGCTCCCTGTTGCTGGGCTTTCTGCCTACCACGCCCTGAAGAGCTTTTCTCCAACCAGATCTCTGCCAGGTGCTTCCAAAATGGCGGACTGCCCATGAATGGACTGTGGGAGACCTTCTTAAATCTTTCCTCCCGTGACTTGTGGACGTTGAGTATTCTGTCGCAGCAATAAAAAGTAGCTGTCTTAGTTAGGGTGTGAACACGGGGGCCTTGAATGAACTGTTTACACCTCCCCACTCCTTCTGTGCTTCCCCAGCCACATAGGCTCCTCTTTGTGCCTGACCGCTCCAAGCTCACTCCAGCCACAGGATCTTTACACTGGCTGTTCCTTCTGCCTGACTCCCAGGTCTCCATGGCTCCCTCCCTCACCTCCTTCGAGTCTCTGCTTGAATGTCACTGCCTCTGTGAGGGCTCTCCTGCAGGCCACCTCCTTCTCTGCTCTTTTCTCCTTCACACCGATCCCTTGAGTCATAACCAGTTATTTACCCTGTTTATCCTCTTCTCTCCCCAGTGAGGTACAGGCCCCATAGAAGCAGAGATTTTTTTTTTTTTCTGATTCATTCATTGCAAATAATGGTAAGCACGCAGGGATGATTCAATACCTATTTAGGGCCTGGAGGTGCCACTTGGTGGTAGAACGCTTGCCTAGCATTTGGCAGGCACTAGGTTAGATCCCCAGCACCCAAAATAAATAGATAAATATTTGATAATTGAAGCAATCAATGGACAAATATGTGCGGTGTGGGTAGTCGTGGTACCTCGGCAGGGCGGCTGCGGGGACTCAGCAGCTCACTTGGGTCACCCAGGGCCAGCTTAGTGGGCATGTGTCCAGCACGGAAGCACAGAGCCTGCTCTGGGGGCTTAATGCTTTGTGGCTGGTGGCTTGAGATTCTCTACTGGTTTGACTCTGTGAATGGAATCTAGTGGCTCAGTGGGGCAAGTGCTTGGGGCACTATGAGCAACCACAACTCCCCCCGCCTTCCCTGTGCAGGTTCTGGGCCACCTGCTCCCCTGCCAGAGGAGGGTCGCTACTGGGGGGTGCAGCAAGGTGGCCACAACACCTCTCAGGGTCTGTACCTTCCCCTTCCAGTGGCCCCATGCCCAAGGGAATGTGACTTTAAATAGAAAATAAAGCCACCACAAAGGGCTGAGAGCACTCAGGAGAAGGGAAGAGGTCTTTGCTCTGCTTTCTGAGCAAGGGCCACACACTCAAACTCCAGGGTCACGTGCCACCGATGTCACGTGCTCTCCCCCATGGGAGTTTTCTTACTGTTGTTAGTTAGGACCCCAGGATCAGAGAGAGCCAGACCAAACAAAAGTGCCCTCAGCCTCTGGGATCACCAGTGGCATTTGAAATGACTCACCCCAGGCCAGGCAGAGAACATTTGCTCACCTGTGCCATGGCCCTGGGTCCCAGGTGTGCAGGGTGAGCCGCAGGGCCTGACTTCCGCGCTGTGCCTTGCTAATCACGTCTGTGAAGTGGGACAAGGGCCTCCAGGCCTCCTTTCCCACGATGACCGCAGGAGTGGACATCTTCGCAAACTAAAACGTGGGGGTAGGTGGGGATGGAGGTCACTGACCTGGCATGGTCATAGGTGCTCTGAAGGGCCCAGGGTCAGGGCTTGGGTTCTGCCCTCATCCCCTGAGATGTTAAAAGAGAATCTAGCTTTAACCCTCAGGGGCAGATGACAAGGGGCCAGGCCTCAGTGGTGAGTTCAGGAATAGGTGTCTAAGTCAGGCACGGCTCTCTGGTGAGGGCTTCAGATCCTGGTGGCAACTGTGCAGACCCTGGGGGAAGTCAGGGTTGCTCTGATGGTTGCTGCAAGTCTTAGTAGTGGCTTTAGTGACCGCAGACCCGAGCAGTGGCTGCAGACCTTAATGATGACCTCGACAGAAGACCCTGGTGACACAAGGAGGTGCCTGTCACACCATCCCCCTCCCTCCACCCTGGTTAAACCCTCTCTCCTCAGCCAATAGAATTCGAGCCATTCTCAGGGATCCACTTAATTAGCCAAGCTTATTAACTCCCACAAGGTTTCTCCTCCCCTCCTAATTAACTCGCTTAATTAGGGCTTGCAAGCCTGGCTTCACCCAGCCCCCTCCTGCTCACTCCCCTGCCCGCCTCCTGAAGGCCCTGGCTCAGCCACACCTCCACCAGTCTGGCTCTGATCTGGGTGCCACCTGGGCCCCTCTGCACCCAGGCCTCCACTCTGTCCTTCCCCCATCTCTGGACACCAGGAGGGCACCCACGCAGGCAGCAGTCCACAGGCCAGTGGTGGGTGGGGAGAGGGAAATGAGTCAGGTGAATGAGTGGCGTGGGGAGGCAGGGTTCAAGCCCCCACCAGTGGGTGACTCCTCAACCTCCCTGCAGTTCTGGTGTAAGGTGAGAGCCCCCCACCTCAGGGCCTCCTGAGGCTCCCAGGAGTAATAAGTGCAAAAGATGCTTAGCCCCCACTGGCTGGCACAGATCTGGGCTTGTTAACCAAGCGAGTGGCTCCTGGGGTGAGGAATTGGAGGAGGGGTCAAGATAGCCACAGCCCGCTTGTCTTTCACACTCTGGGTGTGCTGGATAAGATTGGGATGGGGGCCAGAGCTCTTGGCCCGGGATAAGTCAGGGAAGAGACGTCAGGGCCTCTGTTCTCTGTGCCTCAGTATCCCCAGAGAGGTCACTCACCCAATAAAAGTGCCTAGCACTTCCTAGATGCCTAATCAGAGTCTAGAGACTCATCCTTGAAAAGAATGACTCAAAAAGTACTTGGAAGGAGGTGCTCAGCAGCCCTGCACCCCAACCCCAGCCCCAGCGGAGAAAGTGGGCTGTGCCGGCTGAAGCAGGGTGCGGTCAGGTATGAGGCAGGACTTTGTAGAGTTGAGGAGCTAGCTCTGAGCTGGGTTCTGCCTGAGCCCCAGATCTCAAAGGCAGGGCAGAGAAAGAGTACGCCAGAGTCACTGGGACTGGGCTGTTTAGCCCACCCTTGTGTCCCTGAACCTCTGCCTGTGCGTGCCAGTGAGTGAGCGAGCGAAGGGATGAATGAATGCATGCCTTGGTCCAGAGGATCTTGGAACTTGGAGCTGCCTGCTTGCCTCTGAGCTACCCAGCTCCTCACATGGCCCTGTGGATGCCTAACCTCATGGGCAGGAGCTAGGCTCTAAGGATTTGAGACCTCTACTCCGGGGCAGGCAGAGGTGCCCTGGTGCCCTGCAAAGCTTGGGATGGTAAGGAAACAGAGAGTGAGGGAATCGGGGATTTTGCGGGGCTGGTGTGAGGGCATTTAACCTCCTGCTGCATTTTAGACACATTTTCACATAGTGTAGAAAGCTTGGGTTATAAGTACCAGAGACCCGGACTCTGACACAAAAGTAACTTTACTAGGTCACAGAACTAACTAGTTCTGACCTTCAGGCATGGCTGGATCAAGGGACTCAGGTCAAGGCAAGCCTGGGACTGCCTTATCTCTCTGCTCTGCCGCCCACCTGCTGTGTTGATTTCCCCTTCAGGGAGCTTCTTCCAGGTGACAGTAGCCCTGGGCTTGCCCCTACCTCTTTTCAGTGCCAGGAGCAAAGGTGTGCCTGGGGGAGGGCCAGACTATCTCTGAAAGAATCCTTATATCCAGGGGGTGTTGCACACAGACTGGTGGGCATGACCACCTCTAGAGGTGAAAGGTGAGCCTCTTCTTTCTGGGAACCCCCCCTCATCAGAACCCCTAATGATCAGGGAAGGCAGATTTCCAAAAGGAAATTGGGGTTCTGTCTCCAGAATGTGGAACGCGGATGCTGGGTAAGGAGGTCTGTTTCATTTAGCCTCTGTGGGCATTGTGCTGCGCCCAGGGCACTGCTCCAAGCACCAGGAATTTCGGGCAGATCCTGTCACTTCCCTACCCGGGTGTTGTCCTTGACTCCCTTCCTAACGTCTCCTTGCCAGCTCCCTCGACTGCTCTCTGAGGGTCCCAGGACTCTAGCCTGCCCTGCCCACGTCCCCAGCTGTGCCCTATGTCCCCATCCTCCCTGGCAGCTCTCACCAATGACTTACCCTTGGGTGGGGCGACTACGAAGCCTGCCCTGTACCGTCTCTGATCAGTCCCTGGGGACCTGGCCAGGTGCTTTTCTCTCACTCAGTGGCGGCTTTGTTGACGGCCACCCCTGCTGCAGTCTCCCTGTCTCGCTTCTCTGCTCCTTGTCCTGGGATCGCCTACCCAATAAACTCCTAGCTCTTAATTATTTGTTTCAGGGTCTGTTTCTGAGAAGCCCAAAGTAGGACATCACTGAAGCCAGAACCCTAGGGATGTGTGCTAGACAGTGCTTGTTCCCTGCCAAATGTCTGCAGTTCCTGGGAGTAGCTTTGGTGACCTGTCCCTGCAGGAGAAGCTGGAGCTGAGCCAGCTGCTTGGGCTCTGAGGACTCCAGGGATGCAGTAGGCGTGGGTGGGGGTCCAGATTTTCCCTCAGTCCACAAGTTCCTGGTAGAAGCCATGTGCCAGTTCTGAGGGTGTGGACACCCAGCATTGCCCCAAGCAGCAGATGCCAAGGGCCAGGACCACCAAACATGCTCTCCACTCCTGATGTTTCTCAGGGTGTGAGAGATGATGTGTACAAGTCAGCTGTCCATCACTGTAGCAAAATTCTTGAGGCAAATCAACTTAAAGGTGGAAAGATTTATTTGGGCTCACAGTTTTGGAGGTTTCAGTCCATGGTCACTGCCCAGTGGCTTTTAGGCCTGTGGCAAGGCAGAAGATCATGGCAGAAGCACAGCTTAAAGGAACGTGAAGGGCAGGAAGCAAAAATAGAGTGAGGAAGGGGCCAGGGTCCCCATATACCTATCAGGAATGCACCCTCAAAGCAGGCCCTACCTCCTGCAGTATGCACCACTTCCCAACGGTACCACCAGCTGGCAACCAAGACTTCACCACCTGAGCTTTAGGGGGACATTTGAGATCCAAACCATAACAGATGTTATCTTGGGTGGTTTCCCAGACCTGGCTTTAGAAAACACGAATCTAGGCTGGGGGTGTACTCAGCGTAGGGTGCTCTCCTAGCATGCACAAGGCTCTGGGTTCGATCCCCAGCAACGAAAACAAAAGGATGACCAAAACAAATCAGCAGAAAATAGAATTACACAGTAGAAAAGGCCTTCCTTCTGAAATTTATTTTTGTTAAGATCTTGTATAATGCTGGGGTACAATTCAGTGGAAGAGTACTTGCCTAGCATGTGTGAGGCCCTGGATTGGACTCTGACTACTGCAAGAAGGAAAGAAAGAAAGAACTAAAGAAAGAAAGAAAGAACAAAAGAAAGAAAGAAAGAAAGAAAGAAAGAGAAAGGAAGAGAGAGAGAAAGAGAGAGAGAAGATCCCATTTAAGGACACTTCAACTGAATAATTTTTAATTGTTTTGGAAAAAGTGGAGGAAATTACAGGGAAGTGTAAACCTGTGCATATCCACCGCGAGAATCAATGTTAACATTTTACCATATTTGTGACAGCTATTTTTGCTAAAAAAAGACAAACCATGACAGATAGAGCTGCCTTCCCATCACACCCCCTCCCAATCCCATTTCCTGGATTTGGTCCCCGGGAACAGCCACTCTCGGGATTTTAGAAGCAGTCTCTTCATTTGCGTTGGCACACTTTCAGAGGCAGGGAGCAGAGTTCCCAGCTCAAAGCTGCTGCCGGCTCAGCCCAGCGGGTCTGCGGCTCCACAGAGAAGCAGGTCTTTGGCTGGCACTGCCATCACACAGCGCTTCCCAGCAGCAGTGGCATCCTGCTGGCCACCCACGGTCACAGAGTTGTATTTCCACGTGGGGAGGGGGAGGAGCCCGCAGCACTCTGGCTGGAACACTGTGCTTCTCATTTCGGAATACATTCTCCAAAAAGAGACCCGCAGATCCGCCGCCTCCAGCTGCTGCACACACTGGCTGCAGCCTGCCTTTGGTTCCCGCTACTGTGGGTTCTGGTGGCTCTCCTACCTTTCCTTATCAGTGAGACCTCTATCTTCTGGTGGCTCTGGGTGTTCTCTGGCTCCAAGCTGTCAGTGGCTTCTCTGTCCCTTTGCCAAAACATCATCATATTCTTCGTCTCAAACCTGATTAGCACTCTGAGCTACCCTGTTGCCACCAGGATCCCAGCATCAATGTCCTGAGCATAATGGTGGCCCTCTGGGGGTTCTTCCTGCCCGATAAGATCATTGTCTTGCAGACCAACAAGCGTGGAACACTTGTCAGTCATGACTGGCCACATGAGCAAGAGGAAGCATCACAGACCACCCAGGGAAGGCCCCCAAAAGCTATTATTTCTGCGCACCATGGAGACCATCAAGATGGCCAATACAGTGGCCTCGCAGACCACTTTCAGAGTAGCTAGTAGAGTTACCCAGTCTCTGCAGTTCAAATGTTTTGATGTATAGACTCTGGAGGACAGAAAAAGACTCTTGCAATTCTTTCCCTGTTGCCCTCCCCAGGACCAGAAACTTCTGACACATCGGTGAAGAGAAAATGCAGCAGGGTAGGTACCTAATAACCTCAAATCCCTGACGTCCCGAGCTCACCATCTGCTTGTGCAGGGGACAGTCACTAATTGCCTGGAAACACAAAGCCACTCTACCATTGAAGAGGCCTGCCTGTGAGCTCCAGGCAGAAGATTGAAAGGGACATGATCTCTGCTTTCCAACGTACCTTCTAGGTGGCTGGGGAAGCTGTGGCCAAGCTTTATCTCCCTGTTCTGCTGTCGGCATCACACCTATCAGGACCTCTGGAAAAGCAGCACTGCTGTGGAAACAGCCCTGGCTGGCAACAGTGGCTTAGCCCTAAGTGTCAAGGACAAAGGACTGTGGCGTTACAAACAGCTGCTTTTGTTCCTCTCTTCAGCTTGCATTGTGTTGGTTCCTTTCTCAGAGATGCAGGCCAAGGGGGTCAGATGTGCAAGCAGTGGGCTGGAGAAAATGCTTGGGAGGGAGCCGGGGATGCTGGGAGAACAATCAGACTGCAGCTCGGGAGGGAGAGAGGAGGGAGGAAGGTGAGAGGAAGCATCTTAGACTGCAGAGCCATGGTAAGAACATGTGGACAAAGCCAAGGGAGCCCTCGTGCAAAGTCGCCCATCAGAGGAGTGCCGTGGCTGTGAGCTAGCAGGAACACCAAGGCGCGCCGGCTGGGATTGGCCCCAGGACGCAAAGCAGAGCCTCCTTTGTGGACATATCAATAGATCCATGGGTTTCTGCTGCCTTGGTTGAATGTTTCCCAGGTAGGACCTCCCACTCCTCAGAGCAAGATTAAGGCTGGGATTTGGTCACCACAGGTTTATTTTGGCTCACAGTTTTAAAGATTTTTAGGTCATGATTTCGACAGAGGTCTGAGTGGCACAAGGTCATGGCCATCACATTCCACCCTTCATCCTACACAGCAATTCCACAGATCCAATGTGCCTCTTTCTCTATGGGGAAACTTTGACTTTTTGTCCCACCATTTTTATCAATAAACACACACACACACACACACACACACACACACACACACGCAATACATAACTTTTACAATGAACTTCAGTGTTTTGGGAACATACATATCATATCAACATTATATTCCCTTTCCATTTTTGGCCCTCCACACCCTCCCCAGTGCCCCTAACTCCTACTATCGCAGCCATTTGGTTCTATAGAGTACCTGTATTGTGGGCTTCCCAAATCAGGGAAACCATTTGATATTTAACATGTTTAATCTTCTGCGCCTTGACTCCACCACTCAAATCACCACTCTTTAGCTCAGCGTCCCACCCCTAAAATGGGCTGCAGTGGACATATCTTGATGCCTCTTCTCTGGGGCCGGGAGAGCCCTTTACTGGAACAATTTGCCTAAAGTTCTTTTTTTCTGTATCTTAGTATATCTTTGTTGGGATTCCTTAACATGGCCTCTCCCACCAATCCACATAATAAAAGAACTATAGCAATGAAATTTCTAAGGTTAGAAAATGTGAGAAAGAAAAAGAGAGAAGTTAAATTTTAAATTCCCTAGCTAAGAACTAAAAGGTAAATGCTTGTACATTCAAAAGACATTCAGGTTTTCAATACATCAATCAGTTTTCTTAGGATAAACTTACATCAAAAACCTATTGAGTTACTACATTAAATGAACTTAAATCTATACCACATAAATATATTACAGGTAAAGCAATAGATATAATGGCATACTTCATTTTAACTTGCATAAATTATTTAGTCACATTTCACTAATTACTAACATTTTGCGAGGTTTGGTTTATCATTTTATCTACCTCCATCCATAAATTCATGCATACATATTTTTAAAGATTTTATACCAATTTAGGGGGAAACTTTGAAAAGGGAGGTTATAGCCCCTTCTCCCCTTATCTGGGGAGCATAACAGGTACCTTTCCTCTCCCTTTTACTATTCTTTCTAAAGTATCCACACTCTCAGCTCATCTTGGGAGGGTTGGTTCCTTCCTTTTCAGTACTGGAGCCTGAAATCAGGGCCTCACACATGCTAGATGAGGGCTTCACCACCGAGTTACATCCTCAGCCCCTCATCTTGGTAGGTCTTGATGAGTCACCTCGTGATGTACCCCAACCCTCCGGTCCTAAGGGGACCAAATTCTTGGTTGTCATAACAAGCGTATCACTGGATTCCATGTGTACTGTTCCCACACTGAAAAGCAGCCCTGCGTTTTTTTGGCAGGATGGTGCCTACTGGACTCAGAGCATATGGAGTCAAAAGCTTCTTGTCAGATGCAATAGTTTAAATTTACCGGGACCCCTGTTGTATCTCCCCCTTTGGGGACCAAGATTCCCCACCCTGCAGAGCTGAGAGGGAGAATGAGATCTGACTACCTGTAGTGCATTTTGGCAAACCTCAAATAATTGCACGGTGAGGAATCAAACCCTGAGCTGAGAAATCAGAGAAAGTTTCTGAAGAAGCTGGCCTCGAACTGGGGAGCTGTTGGTAACTGTGTTACTCTTACTCCAGCTTACTGTTACTGTAAAACGGCTGAAATTATGGGCTCATAAGGAGTACTGGGTGATTTTTGCTCAGTTTTGGAGACGTGGTGAGTTGGCCTCATTGCCTTGGGGCTCCAGCGAGGCGGCAGGGCTGGGAGGAGTGTCTGCCAAAGGAAGCCTGCTCACCACGGTCAGGAATGAAAGGGGGAGAAGAGGTTGGCATCCCACAATCCCCTTCAAGGGCTGTCCCCCTCATGTTCAGACCCAGAACCCATTAGCCTCACCTCTTCACAGTTCCCACCTCTTTTCAATAGCCCTGGGCCTAAAACCAAACCCTTGAACACATAGGCTTTGAGGGACTTTTAAGATCCATACTAATAACAGCCATGGGCAGGAGAGGGTCAAGCCTTCATTCTACCTCTGCTGAGCTCTAAGGTTTTGGAACTCTTGTAGACACAGGGAGACAGCGTCACTTGCTCCCTTCCCAGTCCTCTCCTCCTGTGTGCCCGACAGCTCATATCCCTTCGTTGGTTTGTTCAGGACACTCATGTCTTACTTCAGTAGAATTAAGTCTGCTGATGTTGGTAGGAGAAGGACAGATAGGGGTAGAGTAGCCATGGTGGAATTATCTTGGAAAATAACTTGTTTGGAAGATGAAGAAGAAAAGATATTCTAGACAGAGAAGCCCAAGCACGCAATGGTGTAGAGATAGGCAGCAGATATTCTAGAACAGTGTGGAGCTCCTGAGTGCAGAAGGGAGGTTCTCAATCCAGGTCTGGCCATTAGGCTCTAAGTGCTGAGGGCTTTGAATGCCAGCATAAGGAAGGTAGGCTTTGCCCTAGAGGGAACAGGGAGTCCTTGGCAATTTCATGCAGAGGAACAATCCAATCTTCCTTGCATTTGACAAGCTGATGACCACAAAGGACTTGGATTCTAGAAAAATTAGCCCACATAGGAGGCAAGTTAAAGAAACTGACATGGTGTTCTCAATAGAAGCCGCCAGCCAAAGGCCTGTGGGCCAAATTTGTCCCCAGAACATACTTTATTTGGCCCATTCAATATTTTTGAATGAAATTTTCTTTCAAACATCTAAAAGTTGGAAGGTTTGTGTTAGAACATGGATTCCTGGCTTCCTTCATTTTTTTTTTTTTTTTGACTGGGTCTCTCTCCATACCCCAGCCTTGTCCTGAACTCACTATGTAGCCCAGGCTGGCCTTGAACTTCGGGAAATTCTCCTGCATCAGCCTCCCCAGTGCTGGGATTACAGGCGTGCACCACCATGCACAGCTTTATGTGGGGCTGGGGAATCAAACTCAGGGTCTTGTGCTCACTAGGCAAGCGCTTTCACCGCTGTGCCATTCCTCCAGTCCCCCTGCTTCTCTTGAAATATCACTGGGCCACACTTGGCCATCATGCAACTAGGTTGTCTCCCCTACATCGCTCCCACACCCTTCACACTTGGCCCCCGTTACTTTCTTTTTTCTACCCGTGCTGTGGCTCAAGCCAAGGGTCTGGTGCAAGGTCTGGTGCATGCTGGGCAAACCTGCCCCGTCGCTGGACTGTTCCGTGGACCTCAGTGAGAATTTATGTGCCTTATAGGTACTTGAGTTTGCAATTCTCGCCTCTAACAGCTCTAGAAACAGTTAGGGGGAGGACGTCGGGTTGAGAACAAAGCCTGATCAAAGATTTAGAAGCAACAGTGCTAAACCGGGCAGGGTGCTCTAATCCCAGCCCTCTGGAAGGCTGAGGGAGGAGGATTGCAAATTCTAGCTCAGCCCGAGCAACTCAGCGATTTAGTGAGATCCTGTCTCAACACAGAAACGGCCGGGATGCAGCTCGGAGTGAAGGCCCTGGGGTCCATCCTAGCACGGGCACGTGGTGCGGGGAATAGCGGAGTTCCCCGGTGTGCGGGGAGGCTTTCCCACTGAGAGCAGGTTCTACAGGGAGGACGCGGGGAGGAAGACTAGGGCCTGGAAGACAGCCCTGTCCCCTCTCATCTCTGCCCCACTTCCATCCACGCCACCAATTTCCGGTTATCAGGCAGACAAAGCTCCTTCACACCCGGGTGGTTTCACACAGGCTGCCACCTCTGCCGGGAATCTGAGCTCTGTCCCTCCCCGCTTCATTCCTTGACTGTAGCAGCCGGTTAACAGCAGGGGTCGCAAACACGGCCTGAGCTGTACTCGGTCCCCGGAGACCCCAGGTTGCGCCCTCATCCGCGAGCAGACTTAGTTCTCCGAGGTCGCGCTGGAAACTGGGCGCATGAATGGATGGATGCATGAATGGACAGACGGAGGAGCAGGCAGGTGCGCGCACGGGCAGGACGTGTGCGCGAATGCCTACGGAACTGGAGAGCTCAAATTTGTTTTCTCTCCTTGAAAAAGACCCAGACTCTCCTCTCCCCGCCTCCAAGCGTTGACTGGGACAGTCTAGGGCAGCCTGGTCCCTCGGGGGCCAGGCAGCTGGGCCAGGTGACCCTCTGCGACTCCCCCGAGCCCTCGCTAACCTCGTTCTCGCCCCCTCGTGGGCTCTGACCTAGAAAAGGAGGGGGCGGGAGGACGGAGCGGGGAACCCGCCGGCGCTAGGACCCGGCGCTGCCGGAAGGCGGGGTGGGGGGCGCCGCGTCTCCCGCCCGGGGAGACACGGCGCCCGCAGCGCGCGGCGGGAGGGCGCGGCGGCAGGGGGCGCGCGCGGGAGGAGAGCGCGTGCGCGAAGGCGCGCGCCGCGCGGGGCGGACAAAGGGGCGGGCGGCGGCGCGCGCGCGGAGGGCGGAGCCGGGCCGGGCGGGCAGGTGCGCGCCGGCGGGAGGCGGAGCCGCGATGCCGCGATGGAGCGCAGCCCGGGCGGGCGCCGGCGCTGGGGCCCGAGCGCCAGGCGGAGCGCGAGCCGGAGCCGCAGCCGGAGCCCGGGCCAGGCCGGGGCGCGGGAGCGCAGGGCCGGGCTGCTCGTAGCGGCGGCGACGGAGCCCCCCAGTGGCTGAGGGGCTTCTTCCCAGCGCCTGCCGGTGGCGGGGAGCGCGGGGTTCCTCCCCATCCAGATTCAGCGAACCCCAGGAAAGCCGGGGGGCGGGGGGGTCGCCGGATCCAACACAAAGTCTTCCCAGCGGGGGAAAGCGGGGACTTCCTCTGCATTCAGAAGGCTGCGACCTCCCCAGGGACCACGAAGACTCTCCAGCCTGGCCCCCCAGGACCCAGAGCGCAGCGGCCCCGGTCCGGGACTGCGAGGACCCCCTCCCAAGATCCCGGCCGTTGCAACTCCACACCTCAAGACACGAAGACACAGCTCAGAAAGCCCCTAGATCAGGGCGCCCCTACCCGCCCCCCGACTCTGGTACACTGAAATCCCACATCCAGGACCCGAAGACAGCAAGAGATATCCCTCACCAGTGAGAAACCTCGGGGAGACCCCTCGGAGCCCCAAGACCTCGCCTATCCAGCCCTTGGCTGCACCCTTCGCATCCCGGCCCATGATTGTGGTGCCCTGAGCCCCTCGGGCCGGGCAGACGAAGACCGAGACGGCGCCCAGGCCCCCTGCCGCGGCGTCCCCGCGCCCCCAGCCCAGGTAAGCCGGGCCCAGGTGAGGGGGCGCCAGGTGAGTGGCCACCGGGGGTCCCTAGAGCCCTGCAGATGGAGAAGGAAGTACTGGGCGCGCGCTCCCCCTCCCCAGCGTCGCCATGGAGCCGCGGCTGAAGGACGTCTCTTTGTGTCTCGCTAAGAGGAGCCGCCCCCTCCTCCTCTCCCTTCCCCCATCCCACACCGTCCCTGAGGTTTGGCCGCAGCTCCCAGCCGGGCCCCTGGGGGGAGTGGTAATGGAGTCCCTTGTGTCCTGGAGAAAAGGGAAGCGGGTTTCGAGTCTTCCAAAAAAAACTGAGCTTGGAGAGTTGAAACCTGGATCCTGGGAGCCTATGTACCCCGCCTCCCAAGACAAAGCTGAGTTCTCAAGAGAAGCCCCCCCAGGAAGGAGGAAATTTGGGGGTGTCTCTTAGATGAGGGCACCTGCAGTGTGTGACTCTGGGTGATGACTGTGGCGTTGGGTGTGTGTGTCTTTGTCTGAGAGGGCAGGGAATGGTGTGTTTCAGAGAATGAGTGGGAATGCTTTATTTTCTCTGTGACCCTACGCCCCTCCTCCCCCCACCACATTGGGGGTTTTCACCTGGACTGTACTCTGTACTTCCTGCGGGGCAGGGAAGGAGCAAACCCTCCCCAAAGCGAGGTGCTGGTGTTTGGGAAGTAGAGGCAAGTCTACCGAATGAAGAAGCCATTTCAGGTCAGAGGACCTTCCTGTCCCCATGTATCCCAGGGACAGCAAACCTAAGGCTCTCCTTTCTCCTGACCTCCAAAACCAGCCCAGGCTGTTGGGTCATTATGTGTCTTAGAAACCCAAGGGGCAGAGAGTCTATAAAGCAGTCCCTCATCCTAGCCCTCAGTGAGGTCCTGGACCCCAAGTCTTGCTTCTCCCATGTTGATCAGAAGGGACTGGACCGTACCAAGAGAACCCTGGGCTGCTGGGACTTCCACCTGGGCTTCTTTGAGTCCTCCATAGGTGAGCACTGGTACTGAGCCCACTTGATAGGTGTGCAAACTGAGGCTCCAAAGGCTGCACCCTAGGGACAAGTAGCCCCCACCAGTAGTTCTGTGTTAATTTGTTGATTCAAACCTTTCACTGGTGTCTGTGATGTGCCAGGCACTGGATTCACTCAGAGTCCTTGTCTCCCTGCACCCTGATCTCTGATCATCAGACCCCTGGGCTGTTCTCTGTTTTCCCTGGCCATACTCAGTCGAGCCAGTTCAGGTGGATCTGGGCAGGTCCAGGTGGCCATTTCTTGGCCCCATTCCTGAGGTAGCTGATCCCCATGCTGCTGCAGGATGAGTAACCCTGTGCCTGGGCATCTGGTGCCTCTTCTGCCCAGTTCCCAACACCAGTGCTCCCCCCACCTGCTGCTGGCATTGACCCAAAGGGTGAGGTGTGCCCAGCAGTGGAGGGGAGGACGAGAGGGCTGCACCTCAGACCTCTTGTAGCCTCTCCTGCAGTTTCAAGGACAGTTGAGGTAGCCACCCTCAGTATAGGCTGTGGGAGAGCCAGCTGCCCTGAAGACTGGGTGACCTTGGGGGAGCATGTGGCATTGCTCAGGGAGGGTGACAGAGAGCAAGCTGCTCAGTCTGCAGCCAGCAGGGTGGATGCTGGACCGTAGGAAGCATCCAGGTGTGTCACAGCCATCTTGGAGGTGTCATACCCCCTGTAGCATGGAGCTTCAGTCCTTGTCACACACCTCACAAACAAAGGGATGGAATGGGAGTCTTGTCGTCAGGGAAAAGCATTAGAGAGGACCCCACCCCCAGCCCTCAGTGGCTCCCCACTGAGTCCACAATAAAGTAGCTCAACTAAGTCCCCAGTCTGCAGTGAGGCCCCAAGCTGCTTCCTCCCTGCCGCTCCCTCCACCCTGTGCTTGCCGGACCTGGAGCCCGCTCTAGGCTGGCTTGGGTGCAGCATCTGCCTCCATTTCCTCTTCTGACTCGACCTGAGCTGGCACACAGAGAGGCTGAACTGATTGGTGGATTGGTGGCTTGGAGACAGAGGCATGTGTCTTCGTGTGCGGTGAGTGCCTGTCTGCACATCTAGTCTCCGGGCTTCAGGAGACCAGGGCTGGGTCTCGTGTCACATCATCATTGTGGAACCCTGAGCGCCTCTCTGTAACAGAACATGTGCAACTTTTAGGTGCATTTTGTTGATCTAGGGTATTTCGGGTATGTTAGGGTATCTAGGGTATGTTTTTATTTGTTGTCAATACTAAAAAATTTGGGAGGGGACAGATTTCACGTTCAAAAGGAGAGTGAGGTATGGTGGTGCAGGCCTGTAAATGGGAGGCTGAGGCAGGAGGATCGCAAGTTTGAGCCCATTCTTTGTAACTTACAGACTTAGCAAGACTGTGCCTCGGAATTAAAAACTTAAAAAGAGGTTGGCTGGGATATAGCTCATTATGAAAGCCCTGGGTTCGGACTGCAAAACAAAACTGATTCGGGGGTGGTTTTGAAAAATTAGATGGTGTGACAGCCTTAGGCCTGAACGGAAGCATAACCACCTTAATTAGACAGGATACAGACCCTCTAGCTTGTTCAAGGCTCCTCTGGCCTGTTTACTCATTGACGTGACCTGCTGGCCCTTGGTGCTGGCATCAGGGTCCACAGGCCCAGGATGGAGCCTTAAAAATGTTTGCTCAGCTGATGACCTTCGCCTGTGTGCTTGGCCTCCCCCATGGCAAGTTAGACATGGGGCTTTAGGGCTTGGCGGCACAGTGAACCTTCCTGGCCTGGCCTGATTTTCCACTCTTGGTCATGTCTTGCACCCTCACCCCTGTGCTGTAGCCATCTAGCCACCAAGACCTGTTTGCACTGTGCCATTTGCCCAGGAGCAGGGTTGCTGAAAACTCTTTGAAGAGGGTTACTCTCTGGGCCTCAGTTTACCCATCTGTCTAGAGAATTGGACTGAACGGCCTCTTGGCTATAAACCTTCCCCTTATTTTAACTTTCTAGGATGAGTTCTAACTTTTGATCAGGTGGGAGGTGTGGGGCCCTAGCTGCTGCAGCACTCAGAAGTACCGATGCTCCCTAAATGTTCATGAAGCTAGTCGGTGTTGCCAGGCAACTGGGGGTGGGGCGGGGGAGGCCAGGGGCCTGCACTGGTCCCCAGCCACTGGGCATGACCCTAGAAGGAAATGAGCCTTCTTCCTGGATAAAAGGACTACCTACAGCAGCCTGAGGTCATAAAAGATGGTAGAGCACTGTGGTTGAGAATGCAGACTCTGGACCTGGTTGCACCTAGTTAGGTGCCATGTGACCTTTGGCAGGTCACTTGACCACACTGGAACTCGGTGTGCTTATCTGTGAAGCAGAGATACCTACCCCATAGGGTCATCTGCAGGATTAACTGAACTAACGTGGGAGGAGAGCCTAGACCAGGGTCTGCCACATAAAATGTGCTCAGGAGCTGTTGCCTGTCATTAAAAAGACAGGGACAAGAGGATGACTAGATTGGGCTATTGTGCTTCCTTGAGCTAGGGAGGTGGAGATTTTGGGGCTACCTCCAAGAAATGGAGGGACCCTTTGAGAGGTAGTAGTTTGCAAGGCGAAGGAAGGAGTTTGCCTCAGCCCGGAGGTGGTGATGGGGTTCACAGCTGAGAGTCTGAGAAGGCCCATGTGGAACTTGTCGCAGAGCTGTGCCTTAGGCGGGCAGGCCTAGATGACCTGGCTATGGTTCCCTGGGAAGGCCCTCTTCAGTGTCTGCCTCTGCTCTCCAAATGAGTCACTGTGGGCTTCCTGCTGGGGTGACTTCTGGAGGCTCTCGGCCCCAGGCTCAGGGCCTTAGGCCCAGACCTGTCCCCCACCCCACTTTCCTTTTCAGTTCCTGTCCCAGAAGCAGCAGCAGCTAGGTCCACAGGACCAGAGTCCCATCTCCTCTCTCCTGGCGCCACCCTTTATTCCCCCACACTTGGCCACACCTGGAGAAGCTGGGTACCCAGCTCAGGCCTCTGGGGAGGCTGTAATTAACGCCGGGGTTGGGCAGAAGTGGCAGAACAGTTTCCAGCATCAGATGCACCATGCCAGGACTGAACACCATTTTTCTCTGAGCTCCTACAACAGCGCCTTTTGAACCCCAAAGCAGGGATTTGTGCCCTCCGCCATTGTGGAGCTGCATGACCTTGAACATGTTCGTTATCTCTGGGCCTCAGTTTCCTGTGCTATAGAATGGGACACTAACAGCTCCTAATTCCTAAGGTGGTTGTGAAGACTGAGTGAATCTAATGTAGGCAAGGCACTTTTAGCGGTGCCTGCTATTGATGTGTCTGAGCTTATTATTTCTGTGACATCCTTCCTGGGTATGCAGTTGTGCTGATCCCAGGCCGGGGGATACCCTGTGACCCACTGAACCAGCATTCCTTCCCTGTGGCTTTTGCAGTCACAGGAGGACAGAATGGTTTGAACTGGCCTGGGCATTGGGATGGCCCTGAGCCACTGGGATAGAGGGCAGGGGTGGGAGTGGACAGGAAAGCTACCTCTCCCACCTCATGGGCAGGCCCCAGAAAGGGTGCACAACTCTGCTGCCACTTCCTCCAGGACAGTTTCCTTGGGTGTGTGGTACCCTGTATCCTTAGCAGGAAGGGCCTTACCTGCTTCAGGGCTGAGAGTTTCTAACTCTGAGTCAGGGATAGACTCTCCCACACGGGAAGGCCACATCGTTACTAACCTTGACCCCCAGATGGGAATATTCGCCCCACTTCTAGAGATGAAAAATGGCTCAGGGCAAAGAGCCTTACTTGAGTTTCCATATCTAGGATTCAGGGAAGATTCTGGCCACCGTCTTAGCATTTGTACTCACTCCACAAAATGTGGCAGGTCTGAAGGACCAGCAGGGCTGAGCCTGGACTCCTGGCACTTTCCAGAATAGACACAACTTTCCTGCCGCAGGTCTGTGCTCACATGGTGCTGCCCAGGCCAGAGCTGCAGCTGGGAGAGTCTGCAGCATGTCCATTAACTCCCATGATTTCAGGTACAGTTGGGGGACGCGACAGTGGGCCTTACCCAGAGTCTGGGTTTCTTCACTTCTCAGGAGATGGGTCGGCTTCAGGAAGGGTCTGCTCAGGTCTGGGGTTTGGCATGCATCTCCATAAGAGTGAAAGCTGAGTCCTACTATGGCCTCTGAGGCCCGACATCACAGTGACCCCTCCCTCTACCTCATCTTCGGCCCTCACCCCCTTAGCCACCGGCTGCAGCCTTTTCGTTGAGTCCTGTGCTGACCACCCATCAGCAGTCTCCTTTCCTTTTCTGGGACATCTTGCTGCCTTTATTATAGGTGGTTCTTGAGGACTCCTTGAGGGGCTGTGCATGGCTCCCATATAGATTCTAGATCTGAGAACAGTGCTAAGCATGTAGTGGGTGCTTAGCAAACATTTAGGAAGTGTTCTGCAACCAGACAAATAATATCTAAGCCTCTTTCTAGCTTTGTAACCCTAGCCGCATCCCCTAATCTTCCTTCTCCGAGTCTGTTTTCTCAGTTGTAATACAGTATGGGAATAAGTGGCCTCTCCTAAAATTGCTGGGAGACTTACAGGACTCGGTGTATATAAAGTTATTTCTTTAAGCGGCTCATACACATTGTATGTTATTAGTACTGCTAGAGCCTGCACCATGTTATACCCATTTTGTGGATGAGGATATAGAGGCACAGGAAGTAAAGGATTTGCCCAGAGCTCCATGCCACCTGCTAGGCTTGGTTATTGTCCCACGGAATTAGTTCAGGGGCAGGTTGTGGCTGGGAATAGAGGTCCCTTGCTCACCCAGACTTCTCTCCAATGGTCCCCACTTGTCCACTAGTGACCACCCAACCTTGACTCCTGGCCAGTCAGCCCGTGGTGGGTGACTACCACACCCATGGTGCTACAATCTTTTTGTACCCAGGCAGGGTACGATCTACAAGGGCCAGAAGAGGCTGGGCAGCCTGTTCAGCTCGAGGCACCAGCTGCAAGCATGCAGCGTCACTGACTATTAATAGCCACCACGGATGTTCTGGGGAAAGGGGAGGACCGTGCACCAGCTGGGAGGGAAAGGGAGGCTGAGGCCAGAGCCAAACACGGAGCCTGACACACAGCACAGGGAACCCCAGCTGCCCCCGGTGGAAGGGCAGCAAGGGAGAACATTTGCATTCCAGTTTCTGTGGCTTGATCTTGGGACAATCCCAACTCTTCCTCACTTCCTTCTTCAGGGAAATGGAAAAGGTAGGTCAGACAGGTCCCTTCTAACTCAAGCTAGCTCAACGGGTGAGATTTAGCAGAGCCAGGATGGTCTCCCTGGGTGGTAAAGACTCTCAAGTTCATTGGGAGTCAGTGACAGTGCCAGGGCCCAACTCCCTCTTGGCCAGTTCCTGCTGAGCGCTGCTCTGTGCCAGCCACTGTAAGATCTGCTCATTGCATTCCCACTGGGGCCTGCCACATGCAGTGGGCATCTGCAGCCCCATTGTGCTGATGGGCAAGCTGAGATCTAGGCAGGTGGCACAGCCTGCCCAAGGTCACCCCACTAAGAAGGGACATGGTCAAGATATGCACTCTGAAAGGAAGACAGAGAAACAATTGAAAAAATTCTCTTCCTCCCCTTCATTTGGGACCAGAATAGACTGTTTGATGGGGTCTGTGTTTCTGTGAAACGAGGGAAGGAAGAGGACTTAGCTAGTCTCGGGGGCGACCCCAGACCCGATCCCCTTGCACTGCAAATAGAAGCAGGCACGTGTTGAATGGGAACATTTACCAGAGAAGAGTGTGGTGGTAAGCGTTGGATGGATGAGAACTGCTAGATTAGCTCGTTGCATAGACTGGAAAACTGAAGAGAAGAGAATCTGGCCTGGGCTCCTCCATAGGGACCAGTGGCAGGGGAAGTAGCCTCTCCAGGCATCTCATGAGCCTCTTTCAGGAGCCAGGGGCCCTGCCACTTCCTGCCGCCCCCCTCCCCAGCAGTGACTTGGACACTGCAAAGTGAGGGGCGGGGACATCCTTCAGGGCAAGTGTTAATGACAGAGCTAGACAGGGACACCTGTCCTGGGGACACAGAGGGAAGGCTTTACTTCCTAAGCATAGGTTAGCCCATTAAGGGAATCCAGAGCAGCCCCTGGGCCGTCTTTCCACCTCTGATGCCCTTCAGGGGATCCAGCTCTCATGCCCAGTGGAAGAGTGCCCCTCCCCTGGGGCTTTCCTCCGGGACTGCCTGCTCCCATCCACACCTAGTTCCTTGTATCCCCAGATTCAGCAGGACTGCACCTGATGGAAGTCTGCTTCTCCCCCACTTCTGTTCCCTCAGCTCCTGCTCCTCTACCCAGAGCTTCATTAGTTCACCCATTCAACAGGTACTTATAAAGTCTCTACTCTGTGCCCGGCACCATGGTAGATCCCAGAGCACACAGCTATGAACAAGACTGGACAACTAAGTCCCTCCCCTCTAGGTGCGTAAGTGCTACTTCAGGGAAAAGAGGCAGTCACCATAAATGTCGTAAGTCACTAAATTATGTAATACATTTGAAAGTCATAGGTTCTACTTGGGGAAAAAATAGAGCAGGGGCTGGGAGATGGGAGGGCGGAGGGCAGCCCTGGTTGGGAAGGTGTCCTCTGAGCAGAATGTGGAGATGAGACACGTGGGTGCAGGGAAAACTGTCCAGGCAGAGAACAGCCCCAGGCAGAGATGGAGCAGACTGCTCAGGGAACACAGGGAACCAGTGTGCTGAGCAGAGGAGGGGAGGAGACAGGTCCACGGGGTTAACAGGCTTCTGGAAGGACTTGGGAATGAGATAGGAGCTGATGGAGGATGTTCAGCCTGGGGGTGAAATGTTCCTTGACTGCCACGGGGACTAGGAGACCTGTTAGGAAGTAACTGTAGCCGCAGAGGGGACAGTGGAGCAGACCAGTGCGAGTAAGTGGTGAGAGTCCGCAGTAAGTGCTGAGGTGGTCGGATGTTTTTGTTAGTGCCTGGTGTGAATGTGTGAGAGAAGCCTATTCTTATTTTTCCCTACCTCACGGTAGTGTATGAACCATCTGGAATTGCTTGGCCTCGTCCCAAAGTAAGATGGAGACCCAGAGATGGCAAGGAAGCTGGGGGCAGCTGCTGTGTCCCGCCAGGACATGGTCCTGTCCTACATGACTGTAGAGGCCGAAGGTCCAGTTCCTCGAGGGCATTGTGCACTCAACAGAAACTCCAAATGCGCTCATCCTTCAACCCAGCAGCTGTAGTATTAGATTTGATCATATAGCTCCATCTTTATCCACTGCAAACCTACTTACATGCAAGGCTAGTCCTTGTTTATAGCAGTAGGAGAACTTGAGCATGGCCTGAATGTCTTTCACTAGGTGTTTTGTTTAATAAATGCCAGAATAGCCACATGACCCTGGGTTCCAATTCTGAGCAGTTTCTCTGTATCTCACCTGTGCCTTTCCTACTCCTACACTGGGTGCTGTCCACTCCTGTGGTGCTGAAGGCAGTGGGGCTGCTGGGAAGCCTGGAGCTGTGAACCAGGCACCAACAGCCCAAGAGCTAGAGCAGGAGGCGTAGTTCAGGGTTCAATCCTTGTCACTGCTGCTATTCATGGGCTGACTGACACTGAGCTTCTGTGTCCTGATCTGAGAAATGAAGTTGCTGTTTGAAGATTAAGCGACAGGAGCCATGGAAAGCCTTGGACACCAAAGTGAGGGTGCCTAAGAATGAGTCTTGGCTCTGCACTTTCTGGCTAGATGACCTTGACCAAGGAACATGGCTGCTCTGTGCTTCAGTTTCCTCATCTGTAAATTGGGTTCATAAGAATAATCCCATGTCAGGGATGGAGGAATAGCACAGCAGTTAAAGCACTTGCCTAGCAAGCGCAAGACCCTGAGTTCACTTCCCCAGAACCATATAAGCCAGCTGTGGTGACTCACGCCTGTAATCCCAGGACTCAGGAGGCTGAGGTAGAAGGATTGCTGTGAGTCTGAAGCCAGCCTGGGCTACATGGTGAGTTCAGGATCAGCCTGAACTTGAGAGTGAGACTCTGTCTCAAAATAATAATAATAATAATAGTTCCATGTCAAATCAGACACAAGCCTTTAATCCTAGCACTGGGAGTCTGAGGCAGGAGGATCACAAGTTCAAGCTCAGCCTAGACTACTTAGGGAGACTTTGTTTCAAAGTCAAAAATAAAAATGTGCTGTGGATGTAGCTCAGTGTGAAGGCCCTGGGCTGGATCCCCAGCACCACGTAGACACGCACAGTACCAGTTGGGCGGGTAAGATGGGTTCATTTACATGAAGCACTTGGCACATGGCAGGGCTTCCCAAGTGGGAGCTGTCTGTCGTCACTTGCCTCTGTTGTCCTTACCAGTCTCGTAGCACCTCTAGGCTTTCTGTCCACAGTGGCCAGCGCTCCTCACAGCAGCTCCTCTGTGCTGTGCTGCGAGCTGCGGCTGTCCGCTTTGCCCTGCAGGGACCCTGGCTGCTTTCCCAGGTGGCCGCTGACTTTGCATGTACCAGTGGGGAAAACCACTCTTCCCCTCCTGACCATCAGTCTCTGTATCCGTAAAATGGGGCTAATGAATCCTCCCACTCTATCGTTGCAGAAAATAACTTTGGTGCCTACAGGGTCATACCCAGGAAAGCCAAGATACAAAAAGTGACGACTTCCCAAACACATAAGAAATTATTCACACGGTGTTTGTCACACCCTGGCTAAGTGCTGGGAATAGCACGATGATTAAGACGGGTTGCTTTCAAGGAGTTCTTGGGTTGCTGCTGGCTGGTAGGTACACTTGTCTGGGATCTTTAGGTGGGGAATTATATAAACCCAGTTAAAACCAGCTTAATTAAACCAAAAGAGCAAATCCACCAATTCATGGAATAAATATTGCAGAGTATAACTGGTGTTAGGCATGCCAGGACCCGGGCCTCAAAGTCACCAGAAACCTCTTCAGTTTTCAACTCTTACTTATTGCGAGGCAGTCTTTCCTCTTATGGGGACAGAGTCAGCTCTCAGTGACTGTAGACTGTGTCCTCAAGCTCTGCAGAAGGGCAGGAGGGCACCTCTTTCTGGATGGTTACAGCAAAAGTCCCAGGGCTCAATCTTAGTGGGTCATCTTCGGCCACATATCCATCTCTGACAGATGGGTTGGCCAGGTCTGGGTGAGACCCACCTCTCAAGCCGGATTAGCGATCACGCTACTGGGATGCATGCAGATGGAGGAGCCCTTACCAAAAAAGGGGAACTAATGCCAAGCAGGAAAAAAATAGCACATGCCTATTCAAGACACCACTGGAAGTGCGTGAGCAAGGCAAGGACTGAGTCAGTCTGGTCTTAAGACAATTACCTGACTACATATATAAGAAAGATTGAAGGAAGGAACCTGGAGGCAGGTGAGAGAGGTGTACGGAGGTGTGAGACAGGACTCTGTCATGCAGTTCTGGCCCCCTCACATTATAGAAAGAGTGAGACAGAGGAGATAGGTCACTGGGGCTTCCTGCTCCCCCTCAGGACCTGGAATTCTACCATGTTCACACAAGGAATTTAGTAATACTAACCAAGAGAAGGGAATTAACACATCAGAAAGACTCCCCTAGTGGTAGCCATCCTTCTAGGCCAGCTTTTGTCAGGACACCCTTGGAGTTGGCCCATGCTAGGGACATAGCATAGGTGCAGGAGCCTGAGGGAGGGTCATGGTCAGGGAGGCGGAGAATCCAGGGATCCTAGAGAGTACCAAAAAGGTCTGGCTGCCATCACTTGATCCATCCATACCCCCCTCTGCATCCCCCACATCTGGCTGTGCCTCTACATTCCCAGGGATGAGCATACTTCCTCCCTGCTGTGCCTTATTTTGGGTTGTAATCTGCCTGTGTCTGCTTTCAGGAGCCTCACAGGACATGGAACTCAGGAGCCTGGGATCTGAAGTTCAGTATCCTTATCTTAAATCCCAGTTCTACTAATCCAGGCTCCTAAGTGAGTTCCTTATCCCAGTTGCTTTAGTCTCAGTGCGCTTAACGCTACTATAAGAGTACAGAGACTGGATGGTTTATAGTGAGTAGAATGTATCACAGCTCTGGAGACTGGGAAGTCCAAGGTCAAGTTGGTGTTGGCTTATAAAGGTCTTCTTTCTGCATCATCCTCTGATGGAAAGGTGAAAGGCCAGAGACAGAGGTCAGATGGGAGCCAAACTTGTCCTTTTGTAGGGAAACTACTCGTGCTATGACATTAACCCATTCATTTGGACAGAGCCAGTTTAGCCTAATCATCCTTAGAGGTACTACGTCTTAATACTCTTAGTCATTAAATTTCGAGATGGATTTTTGGAAGGGACATGGAAACCATGGCAGTGTCCCTTTCTGAACATGAGTATAGCAGTGAGCATCTACCTCCCAGGATTGTTGTGGTCATTAGGTGATTTGACCCACAGTAGTTAGCAAAGCACCTGGCAGTTGGTAAATGCTCAATAAATACTTGCCAGTATTATCATTCTCCCACCAGACATGATAGGAATAGGCTGCTTCTCTATAGGCTGGTTACCCTCCCTACCTACTCCAGTGGTTGGAGTCTTGTCATTTGATCTCTTAGTACATCCTGGGTCACCTCTGGTCATGTTCCGGGCAGTTAACACACAGACGGTTCTCATTTTAGCTCTTGCTTACTGGCTGCACAATCTTTGAATCGGGGAGTGCTAGCTTCTGTTACAAAGTCATGTCTTAGCGACATACAATAGAAGGTTACTTGTAGCTCATAGAACAGTGCAGGGTGGACAGTTTGTACCAGCAGGATGCCGTCCATCCCCCTCCTTGGATGCCTGGGGTCCTCTTCTTTACAGCTACACTACCTTTTAGGGTTTTGGAGCGCTCTGCATCAGGCCAGCATCCAGCGTCTTAGCCGCTTTCCTCGTAGCTGAGACAAAGTACCCAACACTCACAACTTAAAGGAGGGTTTCGTTTTGGCTTAAGGTTTTAGGAGGCCTCAGTCCGTGAATGGCCAGCCTGCTCCAAAGCCAAAAAAGAAAACAAACAAATGCACAGGCAGTGGGGGAAGGGCCCAAACATAGAGCAAGGATCCATCCCATGGTTACCAAGGGGAAGAGAGGAGGAAGGAGCTGGGGACAAGAATACACCCTTCCAAGTTATGCCCCCCAATGGCCTGCCCCTTCCAGCTAGGCCTCACCTCGGAACATGAGACTCTTAACGGGGGACATTTTAAATCTAAACCAAACCCCCAGAAAAGGAGAAAATAGAGGATCCTTCCCCAGTTCAGAGAAGCCTCAACATGACAGTGACACACACACTTCTCTTCACCTGCCCCTGAGGAAAAACCAGCCACATGGCCATGGATGCAAAGGAGGCTGAGAAAGTGGCCCCCTGCCCGACTGAAGAGTAGAGCACATGCTGGTGGGCCGGTGGCCATCTGCCATCTCCATGGGCAGCTCTTCTGGCCCTCAAGTCTGTGTTCCTCATCTGTAAGACATGGAGCAATGTTCAGTCACAGCAATGCCCAGCCAGCTCTGTGTGATCACTCAACTTTGAATTGTGTACTCACGCTGGGTGAGTTTGTGGTGTGTAAGTTATACCTCAATTACGCTGTTTTTGTAAAACATAGGAAGCTTCCTATTCCCTTCTCAAGGTTCTCATGAGGACTCAGTGAGAAGAATCTTACACAGCTACCGCACTGTGTGTGGGTGTGCACACACACATGCATATACATGCATATGCATGTGTGGGTTTGCACACACATGTGTATGCATGCATATGTGCTTGTGTGTTTGCCCATGTGCATTTGTGTGTTTGCAGGTATTTGTGTGACTGTATCTCTTGTGTGTATGCTTGCATTTATGCATCCCTGTGCATGTGTATGTTTTTTGTGTGTGTGCGGTACTGGAGATGGAACCCGGGGCCTTCACCCTAAACTACATCCCTAGCCTGTTTTGGGTTTTGATGTTGAAACAGGGTCTTCGACTGACAGTGTAGCTCTGTGGTAGAGTGCTTCCATGGCATGTTCAAGGCCCTGGGTTCAATCCCTGATACCAAAAGGCAAAAAAAAAGGGGGGGACCACAGAAAAACACAAAAGAAAAAAGAAACAAGCATCTCACTAAGTTGCGCAAACTGGGCTCAAACTTGGGATCCTCCTGCCTCAGCCTCCTAGAATGCTGGGATTACAGGGTATTATGCTTTTTTATCTGTGTGTGTTTGTATGTATGCATTTGTGGGTCTGTGTGTGTATACTTTTATGTCCATGTGTTTGCCTGTGTGTGTGTGAGACAGGGATGGGGGTTCACATCAGGCGTGAGCTAGTGCTGAGTTAGGTGTAGCTTCCCAAGGGTGTCACCCAGCCCGAGCTGCCTGCCAGCAGGAAGTGGTGGGCGGTTCAGTCTTACTGCTTGCCTGGGAAACCCTCCCCCACCACAGTGGCCCTCCCAGAACACGGCAGAGCCACAGCTGCTGCTATGCATGCAGGAGGACTCTGACTTGCCCTTAGCCACACAGATGGAAGACAGAGAGGCACCCTTGGGGCCAGCGAGGACACCCATCAGGAACACAGCCTGAGCAGTTTCCTGGGCCAGAGTCGTCAACCCAAATCCTGGCATGTACAAATGCCAGCTACGCCGAAGGAACAGAGGTCAGCAGAGGCTCCCGAACCTGGAGCTGGCAGGCTCGCAGCCATCAAGTCCCCAGTTGCCTCTTTATCACTGGAACAATGATGATAAAGGACTCGGGGACCTGAACTCCTCTGTTAGATTCCACCTTCTACCCTTCCAGCCCTCAGTGAAGGGATGTGTCGTGCTGCACTTGGAACACTGAGCACCGTCATCTGGGGAGGAGGTGCTGTGCCTGCTGGTGCCATCGCTGGCAGCTGAACATGAGTTCATGCCTGTGCGGCACCTAGGCTGGTGCCTGGCACGCAGGCAGCTCTCAACAGGAGCTGCAAAGACGGCATAGACCTTGGCCAAAACTCCACCCTCTCCTGGGCCTCAGTTTCCCCCTTGGCTGCTGAGGGATTGGGAAAATGCATTCTGATTGGGAAAACACAGTGGGTACCAAGTTTGGAACCAGTCCCGGCACCGGCTGTGTGATGTCGCGCAAGTGACTTAATCTCTGTGCCTCCTTTGGGTCACTTCTGAAGTGATAATGTTAGGATAATATCTACCTCATAGAATTGTGAAGGCAGATGAGTTGGTCTGTAGGACGCCACCTGAGCCATCGTCAGTACTACAGATGAGTTAGTGCTGGGAGTATCCTCTTTTCTTTGCTGTACGATGTGTAAGCTGACACCAGGCCAGTGGTGGTACTTGCTCAAGGTCACACAGCTAAAAAGTGGTACACGTTAGGATCAAGGCCAAGGCTGCTGAGCCCCGAGGCCCATGCTGTTTCTGTCACTCCCCACTGTGCCTCTCAAGTCACATGCATGGTAACTGGGTCAGAGACAGTGCACCTGGGGGATGATACAGCAGTGGGGACACGTGTGTGGCTTCTTGTCTCCTGCTGACACCTTGTGGAGAACCAGCCTGAAGAGAGGCAGGAGGGAAGGGTCCAAGCCAGAACCCGTGAGCCAAGGAAAAGGGTGAGGGGGGGTGCATCTGAGCCAGCCCCTGTTGGCAGGAGGGGCATAGCTGGGGCACCCCCGGTGTTCAGCAGGGGCCCAGAGAAGAGACAGGTGCACCCTGTCTGTATCCTGGTACTCAGCAGAAGCAGGCATGGGGTGGCAGGGAAGGCATCAGGGAAAGGTGGGACCTGAACAGAAGGTGACTTGGGAGGTGTTGGCCCCTGGGATGTGAAACAGACAGTAGGGTCACCGGGAGTAATGGGAGAATGAGTGGGACCGCTCAAGCCTTAGAGAGGCAGTGTATGGTAGTCAGTGCATGGCCTGACCCTAGGGTCCAAACCCAGCCACACACCTAACCAGTGCAGCTTGGAGGCTAATGGCTCCCATCATTCCCTGGGGGAAGGGAAAGAGGAGCCATGGGGAGAAGGGAGATATGTGGCCACTTGCAGCTGCCAATCCTGATCCAGGGAAGCAAAGACACCCTGTGGCTGCTGGGCAGAGCCAAGCCCAAGGAGGATAGCACACGTGTATGCACCTGTGCCAGCCCACCTGTGGGCCATCCACCTCTGCAGCCCCGGAAAATTCACACACCTCACCAGTGGGCCAGAGGAGTGGCCCAGTGCCTTCCTGGAGGGGGAGGAGAGCAAAAGAGTTCAAGGCAAAGAGGGGCTGTGTGCTTATCAGATCTCCCCCCACCCATGCCCCACACTGTCCACAGAGAGGCCCAGGGACACACTGGCGGGAGGATTTCCACAGAGGCAGCTTTCTCTTCCCCTGCTGGCACTGAAGCAAGCCCTGAGTTTCCTGCCTCGGGCCTCATCACAGGTAGCCGGTAGACACTGAACAAGGCTTGAAAGAAGTGGGCCCTGGCTGCTCTGAAGCCAGAGAGAGGCTACTGTAGGGAGATAGACCCCACAGCAGTCCAGCCGTGGCCGCTGGAAAGAGATCTGGTATGGCGTAGCCAGGAGCTGTCACTGAGAGACTGTGGTGACAGGTGATAGGACACTGGAGGGCAGAGAAAGGAAAAGAAGACCTGTTTGTGGGGGGAACTGGCACCATTCCTCCCATGGGTGTCGTGAGAGGGGATCACCAGGCTACACACCAGACCCCAAGGTGACAGTGATGGCATTTGAGACAGTGTCTCGCACACGTTCAGACTGAAATGAGCCAGGAAAGAAAAGGCTGTAGCCGGGGGTGGGAAGGCTCTGTAGGAACAGGCCCAGGAACAGTGCTGCTTCATGAATGGAGGGGCAGGATGCTGGGGAAGCAGGGGGCCTCCTGCACCCCAGCATGCTGGGAGGACGCAGATGGAGCTCTGCTGTGGCTGGGTGGGAGGCCAGGAAGTTCCCTCCTGATGCTTCTCCTCTCTGTGTGAAGTGGGAGGCTGGGTCGTGCCGCCAGAGGGAAGGGAAGGCAGGGAAAGAGGCTCTGGGGCAGGAAGGAGACCACTGTGCCGGTGTGGAGACTCTGAGCCCCAGCCTCCAGCCAACCTCAGCAGCTCTTAGTGAACGCAGCTAGTCGTGGTAACGACAGGCAGACAGCAGGTGCTTACGGAGCCTGTACTGTGTACCAAGCACCAGATGGTTCACGGCTGTCATTATTAATGTCGCCGTACTGGAGATTGAACCCAGGCGTCCACACAGCCTGGGAAAGTGCTCACCCACTGAGCTTATGCCTAGCCCTTTGTCAATTTGGTTCTGAGACAGCTCACTAAGCTACCCACGATGGCCTCAAATTTGTGCTCCTCTTGCCTCAGCCTCCAGAGTTTCCTCCTGGGATTATAAGTATGCCCACCACACCCAGCTAGCTAGCTGAATTTCTGTAATCCTCACTGAACCAATTCCAAGTAGGTCCTGTGATTATATCCTGTTTATAGATATCGAAACGGATGCATGGTTAGGATTGGAACCCACGTGGTGGGGCCCCCAGGCAGTGTCTTCTCTCAGGTGGGGCTGGGCGTGTGGGGCCTGGGAGCAGCTGTGGATGCTGGCGGTGCTGGGGTGATGCCCCTGGGACTGCCGTGAAGGCAGGGGGTGGGTCCAGGAGTGGCTCCCACGGCGGAGGCTGAAGTGCTACCCCTCCTGCGGATGCGCACACAGACACGTACACCTGCACCCTGCACCTGGGAGAGGCCGCTCCCCTGCTTTCTCTTCCGCCACCTCACAGTAGGAAATGAGGGCAAGTGAGGGCCAACAGGCCAGGGTGGGCAGGGCCAGGCGCTTCCGGAGAGGCAAGGTGAGACGCTTGGCACGGTGAGCAGCGTGCTCACTATCCTGATCACCGGCACGATTTCATGATCAAACCCACGTTGAAATGCATCAGATAATACTCTTTTAAGTATGTGGTTTATTGTTCATCCAATGTACCTCAATAAAACTAGAAAAAAATGAAGGGAAACAGAAGAAATAAGGGGGAAAGAAATGATGGCACTGGAGCCAGTGTTTGTCCTGTCGCAGTCCTGGGAATATCCTTCCTCACCGCCCCAGCTCCTGGGGGAGATGCTAGGACACAGCCTCATTCACTGTGAGGGGCATGTTGGCCTCTTTGGATGCCCGAGGGGCCTCAGGCTGTGAAGGTGGAGGGCCAGGCTGCCCCGTAGCCTGTGGCCCAGGGCTGATGGGAGGCTGTGGGCTGTTTGGGGCAGCCATCGTGGGCAGCTGGAGTGTGTCACCTGCACCGTCCTGCCAGAGTGTGGAAGGCGGCTGCCTGGCCAAGGTGTTTGGTAGTGTTATCCCTGCTCTTCCCAGTCCCCACAGCCTGTGTCATCTTCAGTTGTAATGTATAATTTGTGTGTTCGGTGTGTTTATTGTCCATCCTCCCGGCTCCATGGCCCTCAAGGGCAAGATTCTTATGTGTTGTGCAGCATTGCATCCCCAAGGCTTTGGTGCACACCTGGAAAACAGCAGGTGCTTCATTAATACTCAGTAACGGGGTCAGGGGTGTGGCTCAGTGATACAGCACATCATTAGTATGAAGAGGCCCAGGCTTGGCCCCTATCTCTGCAAACAAAAGAACTGGGTGGTCTTCATGTGCCTGGCACTGTGTGGATGAGACCACGAGACAACCAGCGTTGCACAAAGTGCTAAGGGTCTTAGTAACCATCTGCAGGCTGCAGGGGGAAAGACTTGAGGGGATCCCATAAAGATGCTGTTGCCCCCTTGTGGCGATATTGGGCCTGGCAAGAGGCCCAGCCAGGCGTTTCCTAGGCACTGGGGGGGCATGAGGTGGGTGGAGGAGTGGGCCCTGGCCTAATGTCACTCTTCACGCTGCACTGCCCACGACAGGGAGAAGATGAGCGCGGGCTGCCCAGATCCCGAGCCGCCCCACTCCCTGCCCTGCTGTGGGCCGGGGACTGCCCCTGGCCCAGGGTCAGGCATACCCCTCCTCACGGAAGATATGCAGGCGCTGACTCTCCGCACACTGGCTGCCAGTGACGTCACTAAGCACTACGAGCTAGTCCGGGAACTGGGCAAAGGCACCTATGGGAAGGTTGACCTGGTGTCCTACAAAGGCACAGGTGAGTATACTTAAGATAGTGGAGTTTTGAGGTTGGGATGGGGGTTGTGGCCAGGGCTCTCTGTGGAAGTCAGGGGAACAGCAAACAGGCCAAGCCAGTGGCCCGGGGGAGAGGGTAGTGCCTGAAGCAGCCTAGGACAAGGAGAGAGTCTAGGAAAAGGGTATCCAGGCTGTAGGCTCACTGACCTGGGCCACGTGGGTGCCTGTGGCTCAGAGATAGGCGGGACTGGTGGGCTTGGGCTTTATGTGTGATGGCTGGCCTGGGATGAGAGCAAAGGCGAAGGTGGGTCCTGGGAACAGGGTGGTGCAGGTAACCTTGAAGTCGTCAGGGTGCTGTCAACTTTTCTCAGGTGAGGACATTGAAACCCAATCAGTTAGCCACAATTATGCAGCTACAGAAGCTTTGAAATAAGATGACACCCCAGGAGCCAGATCCAGAGCCATCTTGCTGAACCACTGGGCCTCATGCCTGTCCCTGTACAGCAGGTCCACAGCAGTGCTTAGTCCACCAGTCAGGGGCAAGGGCTGCAGGAGCCGCCTCAGCTGCACAGACGGTGGTTGGGAGGGAGGGGTCTCTGTGCCAATTAAGGCAGCAGAAAGAGCACTGAACGTGGGGTCATCTGCTTGCCACTTGCTTGCTGTGTGACTGTACAGGTGATAAAAGCTCATTGTGCTTTGTAATTTTATTTAGAAAACAGCAATGGGGCTGGGACGTAGCTCAGTGTTACAGGACTTGCCTAGGAAGCATGAGGCCCCAAGTTCGATCCCTCAGCACCACATAATATCTGGGCATGGTGGCACACGCCTGTAATCCCAGCACCTGGGAGGCTGAGGCAGGAGGATTACTCTGAGTCCAAGGCCAGCCTGGGCTCCATAGGAAGTTCAAGGACCATCCTGGACTACAGAGTAACACTACACGGGTCATCGTGAAGTGTGAGTTAGCCATAGGAGGTGCTGCAGTGTGACGTACTCTGTACCACAAGGCTGAACACTCACACGGGTACACATTCTTCTCACTGAGTACCTACTATGTGCTGGACTCTGAAGATACAGTGAGGTGTAAGATAGTTCCTGTGCTTAGAAAGCCATGCTCCGGCTAGGAGACAGACAAGACAAGTGTAGTATGGGTCTCACGGAGGGCCATAGACAGCATAGAAGACCATGCCTATGGCCATGATCAGACTGGCCCTCAGGCTCTGCAGCATGTCCTGCCTTGCTGCGTGGTCCCAGGCAAGTCCTTTCCTCTCTCTGGGCTGCTTCCCACTTGTAAGATGAGGGCAGTTTGCCAGCTGGAGCCCCATTGGCCTTATCACTGGCACAGGCAGTGCAGAGAGGAATAGGTATATGTCACATGCTGGGAGAGGGGACCTTACCAATGTTGCTGTGGCCTTCGCTAGGCACGAAAATGGCACTGAAGTTTGTGAACAAGAGCAAAACGAAGCTGAAGAACTTCCTGCGGGAGGTGAGCATCACCAACAGCCTCTCGTCCAGCCCCTTCATCATCAAGGTCTTCGACGTGGTCTTTGAGACAGAGGACTGCTATGTCTTTGCCCAGGAGTATGCACCTGCCGGGGACTTGTTTGACATCATCCCTCCCCAGGTACTTGGGACAGTGGCAGAGAGAGGGGAGGTGGTCTTCAGAGTCTCCAGAGTATGAGGCTGGGGAAGGAGTCACGTCTGACAAGCATTTATCAAGCATCTACTGTGTACCAGTCCCTGTTCAGGGAGCTAAAGAAAGTAATATACGAGGGCTTGAGGAATAGTACAGTGGTTAGGGCACCTGCCTACCTGCCTAGCAGGCACAAGGCCCTGAGTTCAGTTCCCCAACACCACATAAGCTGGGCATGGTGGCACATGCCTGTAATCCCAGCACTCTGGAGGCTGGGGCAAGGGGATTGCCATGAGTTCAAGGCCAGCCTGGGACCAGCCTAAATTACAGAGTGAGACCCTGCCGAAAGAAAGAAAGGGAAAAGAGAGAAAAGACGAGACACCCCGTAGTAAGCCATATAGTAATAGGCTGAGATCAGTACTCTGAAGGAAACAGTACTGGGACCAAGGCCAGGGGCACAGTTGCACAGGAGAAGGAGGCCTGGGCAGGGAGAGTGAGGGGCATTCCAGGCCTTGTTGGGCTGGACTCTGCCACGGCATGGGTACATGGGGCCTCCTGGAGCGTCACATTTTATGGGAGAAGTAGGCACAGCTGCCCCTGGCTGTGAGGTTTTGACGACACAGCCAGAAAACACTTCTAACACAGCACCTGGTACCCAGCTACTACTTAATACTCAGTCACTGTAGTAATTTGGGTAAAGTGGAAGGACGTGAAAGCCTTCTGGATGGACTGGGTGCAGGAGAGGTACCAGGCACAGCCGGCACTGGATAAGGGGCAGACCACAGGGGAGGGGGGAGGCCGGCAGAGGACCCCTGGAGCAGCCCCTTGGGCAGGCACAGGGCAGGGCTACAAGGATAGCGCTGGTAGAGGAAGGCGCAGGCCCTAGGCGAAGGGGACACGTGCCTGATCATCCTGAGCATGGCCTTCCCATCCTTCCGGCGGCAGGTTGGACTTCCGGAGGACACTGTGAAGCGCTGCGTGCAGCAGCTGGGCCTGGCGCTGGACTTCATGCACGGGCGGCAGCTGGTGCACCGCGACATCAAGCCTGAGAACGTGCTGCTGTTCGACCGCGAATGTCGCCGGGTGAAGCTGGCCGACTTCGGCATGACCCGCCGCGTGGGCTGCCGCGTGAAGCGGGTCAGCGGCACCATCCCCTACACGGCACCCGAGGTGTGCCAGGCAGGCCGCGCCGACGGCTTCGCGGTGGACACGGGCGTGGACGTGTGGGCCTTCGGCGTGCTCATCTTCTGCGTGCTCACGGGCAACTTCCCGTGGGAGGCGGCGTCGGGCGCCGACGCCTTCTTCGAGGAGTTCGTGCGCTGGCAGCGCGGCCGCCTGCCCGGGCTGCCCTCGCAGTGGCGTCGCTTCACCGAGCCGGCGCTGCGCATGTTCCAGCGTCTGCTGGCGCTGGAGCCCGAGCGCCGCGGCCCGGCCAAGGAGGTCTTCCGCTTCCTCAAGCACGAGCTCACGTCGGAGCTGCGGCGTCGGCCGTCGCACCGCGCGCGCAAACCGCCGGGGGACCGGCTGCCGGCCGCGGGGCCGCTACGCCTGGAGGCGCCCGGGCCGCTCAAGCGCACCGTGCTGACCGAGAGCGGCAGCGGCTCGCGGCCCGCGCCCCCCGCCGTCGGCCCCGTGCCGGTGCCCGTGCCCGTGCCCGTGCCCGTGCCCGTGCCGGTGCCCGTGCCCGAGGCCGGCCTGGCGCCCCCGGGCCCCCAGGGCAGGACCGACGGCCGCCCGGACAAGAGCAAAGGGCAAGTGGTGCTGGCCACGGCCATCGAGATCTGCGTCTGAGCCGCCCCGCCGCCCTCGGCCTAGCGCGCAGCCCGGTAGTGCGCGGGGAGCCGTATGCCGCAGCCCTCCGCCAGGCCCGGGGAATCGAGCAGCCTCCGGGGCTGCGGGAGGGAGTAGTGTAGACTAGGCGGCCGATGGCGCAGACCCCGGGCGGGCTGCCGCGGGGACGGCCACCAGAGGGCGCAGCCGTCCGGGCAGGAGGGCGGCGGTGGCCCCACAGAGCCAGGCCCCGCAGCCCGAGGATTCAGAGGGCCCCTCGCCCCGACAGGGCAGCCAGGGAGCTTGCGGGCCAGATTCCTGACCGATTAGTTGGTCCTGGCCCACCGCACTCCCTGGCAGATCATCCCACCGTCCCTTCTCTCCTCTCTCCCCACCCCACCCTGGGCACAGGAGGGTTTCAAGGCCCCTGGGCAGTGGGCCAAGGACAGCTGTAACATGCCCCTTTCTTCAGAGGCTGGAAGGAGAGGCCAGATCCCTGGAACACTTAACAAAAGTCCGGGTATCCCATAAGCACGTGTATGCTGGCACAGGCCCCAAGAATCTAGCTCGCCTATGCCCCCATTTGGCTGGTGAGGACCCAAGCCAGGAGAGGGTAGCTGGCAGGGTCACACAGCCACTGAGTAGCAGAGCTCCAGTGACCTGCCTCTTCTCCGTGACCCCACCCCCACAAGGGCTCCAGGGCAGGGGTCTCAGGAGCCTCTGCATCCCTAGGGTGAGCACTCTGTGGTGCTGTGGGCAGGCCAGCACCGCTTGCTGGCACATTTCCCCGGGGCCTCTCCCACCCTCACTGCCCCAGCCCCGAGATGGGGCCAGGCCGGCCACAAGGCCGTTGTACCCATCATTTCTTCTGGGTTCCTACTGGGATCAGTACGTCAGCCTTGAGGAGTCAGGCTGGCCCGGTTCCCCACTTCGCTTCAGTTTCTGGTTCAGGAGGTTGCAGAGGTAGGAAGTGTGCGGGGGAACCACTGTGCATAGAGGACAGATGTGTGGGTGGGCCTTTTGCATTTGGTGACTGCATGCAGACATCTCATGGCCCTGCCTGCCCCATCACACCCCTCTGAGGTTCCCTGCTAGGCAGCTGTCAGGGTGGCCAGGTTGGCCGCCCTCCACCACACCCTCAGGGAACCCGTGAGGAGGCACCTGCAGGTTAGTTCTACCCACCAGGCAGCAAAGCCGAGTCCAGGAAGCAGCTGGTAACGCCGCCCCATGACCCCTGCCCTTCCCATGGAGGCCTGGGACCCCCGCAATAACCTCAACGTGGGTGAGGCTGCCCCCTCTGCCCGGCAGTGCCCCGCCCGCCCAGGCTGCTTCCCCCCAGGTCCCTCTAGGGTTCTGGGGCATTTTAGGGGGCTCTGATGGGCTGGGCTGACTCTAGGGACATCTACAGTCTTCAGCCTGGAGCTCCACCTCTCATTCCCCCCATGCAAAAGGGCTATAGGTCCCCCTGCCCTGCCTGGGGCCAGTTTACAAAGTACGGTTGTCCTAGGGCCTGGTCCCACTCTCCTCTCTATACCCTCAAAACCCCACCTGCCCAGTGGACATAGGGCCCACAAATGCCAGGTAAGTAGCAACCCCTTTTCCCGCCAAGGGCCAGCTCTCGGAGAAGGCCCTGCCCCACCATGGGCGTCTGCCTCCCCAGCCTCCACTCCTTTTTGCCTTAGGCCTCTCGACATCCTGATCTCTTGCAATAACAAGGAAGCGAGACTGCACAGCAGATGTCCCTCCCTGTGTGCCCTCTCTCTCTCTCTTTCTCTCTTTCCTTTCCTCTCTCTCTATCCCATGTGGGAGTTTCTCCCTCGTTGTAGTATCTAGGATGTTAGAGCGCAGAAGGGACTGTAGGTACATAGCCCAGCCCTGTTCTCAGAGGCAGTGGCCAGCCGGACCCACCGGGACTGGTCCAGGCCAGGGCTTGCTCCTGCCCTGCCACTGCCGCCACTGCTGTCTCTGTTGGTTGGGTTGGGACCCTTTGCCCCTTAGGAGAGGTGTTGGTCACGATGTTTACCTCAGTTTATGTCACCGTCAAACAGAAATAATAGCAAAAAATGAATAATACCGTAGACATGGAGACGTAGAAGACAAACAGAAACCCCTTGCGATTCTTCTGTGAAGGTACAGTGTATATGTGTGCACACACGTGCGTGTGTGTCTGTCCCATTCTGGAGCAGGCTAGTCATCCCCGACCTTTATCCCAGTCCCTGAGTCCCCCACACTGCCCCATGTCCTTTGGTGCTTCACAGAGGCTCCACTGAGCTGGCCTGGGGGGTGTGGGGAGCCCCATAGAGGGGAGGTGGGGCCAGACGTCAGCTAGAGAGTCTCCCAGCAGGCCCACTGAGCAGAGCCCAAAGCTGCCTGACGCTCCCTGAGCCCACCCTGGCTGGCAGGACGATCCTGCAGCTGGCAGCAGCGGCGCCGGGGGCGGGGTCTGGGGTGCAGTCCCTCACGTCTTGCCCCTCCCCTTGTGTTTGTAAATACTCTGGCATCCTTTGGCCCCGAAAAGGTTTTTAAATGTGTTATTTACTTCTCTAATCATGACAATTGCTATAAAATAAACAAAAGTTTAGAAAAATCATCAGTGGGTGACTGCCATCTGCTTTGGGGAGGGGGTCAGGGCCATCGATGCCACAAGGTCTCTGGAAACTGAAGCATTGGGGCCCGCTGAACCAGTGCTGGGGCCCGCTCAGACCTCAGGAAGGCCCAGGATGGTGGGGAGGAGGGGTGGGGAGGACGATAGGGGGACGTGGGGGCAGGGAGTTCCCCCTGGCCTGGAGACCGGCTTCAGCTTGGAGCCCTTTGGGTTAGGCGGGAAACAGAAGCAAAAGACTTGACGAATGGTGTGGACAGTTCCAGCCACCGCTCAGCAAGTGTCGGCCTAGTACCTTTGGTGTACCAGACCGAGTAAAGCTACAGGGGAGAGGAAGATAAGGTGTCCAGGAGAAAGAAGTGAGACCAAGGAAAGAGGCGCAGGAAGGAGACGTTAACATCACATGTTGCTAAGAAACTGGGGTGTGCAGCAACGGTTGAACTTGGCCGTCTCCATGGTTATGGCAGAATCAGTGTCAGGAGAAGAGTAGCCCTAGGGGCCGACAGAGGATGTGAAGGAATGGCTGGAAGGAGAGGGGACAGTCCACCCAACTAGAGGGGTTTTTTGTATATGTGTGTGATAGCGGGGATTGAATCCATGGCCTCACACTAAGCTACTCCCCCAGTCTATTTTTTAGTTTTGGGACAGGATGTCACGAAGTTGCTCAGGCTGAGCTTGAACCTGTGACCCTCCTGCTTTGGCCTCCTGGAGTGCTGAGGTTAAACACAGTGCAGAAAGAAATGTAAAGGAGAGGAGATCTGGTGGGGGAGGATCGGGGTCTTGCTTGTTCATTTGTTTACTTGGTTGGTTTTTTGGTACTGCAGCTTGAATCTAGGGTCTCCACACGGAACTTCACCCCATCCCTAGTGGCCCTCCCTGCGTTTTTTGAAACAAAGTCTCATTATATTAAGTTGTCCAGGCTGGCCTCCAACTTGTGATCCTACTGGCTCATTCAGTAGGCAAATTTATTTTATATTATTTTATTTTTTGAGACAGGGTGTCGCTCTGCAGCCCAGGCTGGTCCTGAACTCACTATGGAGCCCAGGCTGGCCTTGGACTCATGGCAGTCCTCCTGTCTCAGCCACCTGAGTGCTGGGATTACAGACGTGCACCACCATGCCCAGCTGTATGTGGAGCTGGGGAATGGAACTCAGGGCTGTGTGCTTGTGAGGCAAGCGCTCTAACTGCTGTGCCAGACCTCCAGCCCCCACAGGCAACTTCTATGGATTGAACTAGAAAGAGACTATAGAAAAATTATCCAACATCCACAGAATAACATGATTTTGTCAATTTAGTGACTGCCTCAGCCTCCCAGACTGCTGGGATTGTGGACGTGAGGCACCCCACCCAGCTAGTTGTTAAGACACAGGAATAATATCAGCATGTTTATGTGCTCGGAAGAGTCAGGGAGGGAGAAGCTGGGAGAGGAAATAAATTTTAAATGCGTAAAGCATCTGTGGAGACAGAGGCAGAGCCCGACCTGGTGGCCTGCAAACCCTGTCTCTAAAAGCAAAAAAAAAAAAAAAAAATCGGCTGAGAATGTAGGGAGTGCCCTGGGGTTCATCTCCATCACTGTAGAAAAAAAAAGTAAGAAAGACAATGTGGAACGTGGAAGCAGAAAAAGGGGAGGGGGGAAGGTCTAGATTTAAGGAGGTTCTAGCTGATAGGTTCTGCAAGGAGGAGGAAGCCAGGATGTTTATTGAGACGGTACAGAGAAGTCGATCCAGTGGGAGCAGAAAGAAGCTGAGGCAGGTTAAAGGATGTCAAGGTCAGTAATGGTCACAGTGGTGCTGTCTGAGGAGGAACACTGGCACCCACTAGTGACTGGCCTCTCACTGTTGAACATGCACGTGGGTTAGTCCGTGTAACCCTCAGCCCCAGGTCACACTGTGTTTCTCCCACTATGTGGAGGAGGAAAGTGAGACTCACAGGTGAGTAGCCTGAGGACGCTGGGATTTGAACCCGGGCCTTCTGAATATAAGAATCCTTATTCAAAATCATCATATCAAATTGATTTTTTTTCCTATTTATGATGGGAGCTGCCTGGGAGTGATGAAAGCCCCTCCTAGGAAGGAGGAGATCACACTTCTTGAATGATGGTTCTGCGAAGCACGTGAGCTCTTTTTGTTTGCTCATTTTGGTGACGTAGTGGCTCTGGGACAGGTAGAGGACGATGGTGTGTCTGCCTCTCATTTGAGGTTTTGTTGATCACGCTAGGACAGGGGTGAGAAGAAGGTGAGGATGTTAGCAGGCAAGGGAAGAGGCGGAACTGGAGAGAGTAGCATGCTGCTGTGAATGGGTGGTGCGGGAGGCTGGCAGAGAGCAGAAATGCAGCGGGAACAGGAAAGAGGAGGTAGAGGCGGGGAGAAGCAGGCCGGGCACGACTCCACAGGAGGCGGAGGGGGTGAGTGAAGTCAAGCTCATGGGTGCCCAAGAGTAGAAGGGTCAGTGTTGGAACCAGGATCCGGAACTCCTAGCTTATAATTCAAGATCTACTTTCCACTTTACCGTTGCCTTGTATATGAGCTTTGCCTTCCGTATCTGTTAAGTGACTGTCATAGATTCTATTCCCCATAGTGCTTTGCACTAAGTTAACCTACAAATGCACTTTTTTTTTTCTGAGACAGGGTCTCCCTCGGTAACCCAGGCCGGTCCTGAACTCACTATGTAGACCAGGCTGGACTGAAACTCAAGGCAATCATCTTGCCTCAGCCTCCCAAGTGCTGGGATAACAGGCGTGCACCACGATGCCCAGCTCGTGTGGTGCTGGGGAATCGGAATTGGCACTTAGCACTTGCTAGGCCATTGCTTTAACCGCTGAGCCATTCCTCCAGGCCCTGAACTCCATCTTGTTTATCTTGTACTCTGAGCACCAAGACTGTTAGCATACACGTAGTAATACGTGCTAGGTAATTGTGAATGGATGAATAGAAGGGACCTGTCTCAATGAGGTCAAGAAGAAGGGCTGCAACAAAGCTCTGCAGTTAAAGCACTGGCCTGGCAAGCGCAAGGTCCTGGGTTCAATTCCCAGCACCACATAAACTAAGCATGACAGTGCATGCCTATAATCCCAGCACTTGGGCCGGCTGAGGCAGGAGGATTGCCATGAATTTGAGGCCAACCTGGGCCATATAGTGAGCTCAGAACCAGCCTGGACTATGGAATGAGAATCTGTTTTTAAAAAAGCAAAGCTGGGCATGGTAGCACATGCCAGCAATCCCAGCTCTCAGGAGGCTGAGACATGAGGATTGCTATTGGATCAAGGCCAGCCAGGGCTACACAGTGATGTTAAGACTAGCCTGGACAACAGAGCAAGACCTGTCTCAAAAATAAACAAACAAACAAAGGTTAAGAACACCTAAATGTTATCCTTAGCCAGTCAGGGTGGCACACAGTGCCCTATAATCCTAGCAACTCTGGGGGACTGAGACAAGAGGATCACACGTTCAAGCCCAGCCTAGATGCTTAGCAAGAACTTATCTCAAAATTAAAAAAAAATTTTAAAGAGCTGTTAATGTAGCCGAGGACAAAGGCCCTAGGTCCAAACCCCATTATCAATCAATAAACATAGAATAAAATGAAAAACAAATGTCATCCTTGCAACTTGGCCCTTCACTTGGCCTCCAGGTCTTCACACAGGAGTTGGTGGTCCCCACTAAATCTCTTACCACATCCTCAAGGGAGGGGATGAGTTGTTGGGATTTGCATTACTGGACTGCCATGTTTGTTTCAATTCAGGTGGAGTTTTTATATGGATAGCCAAAGGCATTCAATAAGCCACTTCCATGGATTGAACCAGGAAGAAACCAGGAAAATACTACTACATCTACAGGAAGCCATGTTTCTGTCCACTCTGTCCAGGTTGGCCTTGCACTTGGATCCTCCTGCGCTAGCCCCCCTACCAAGTGGGTCACGGGCGTGCACAAGCATGGTGGACTCAGGTTAGCATTACTTTTTTTCTTAAGAATCACAAGAAAGGAAAGCCCAGAGCTGCAGGCCTTCTAATAAATAAAAGGTTCTTTATTCCTGACTGTCCCTGTTTTTGGATCTCCTACTGATTTTGTTGAGAAGTGAGAAATTCATCCTGTCCAAACCAAGTAACAGCACACCAAAATGTCCGTATCACTTATTATAATGTTAATTTCAAGCAAAAGTATGCAGAACTTGACTAGGACAATAGCTTCGGTGCTAACGTGAACATATTTTACAAGGTTAAAATGTTCAACGTTCCCATAGTGACAATTTTACGGTAGGAAATTTGGCAGTTTCCCTGGAGTTTAATATATTAAAATATATTCTGATAATCAGGTCTCAGTTCATTGAGTCCCATACTGTGTGTGTGTGTGTGTGTGTGTGTGTGTGTGCGCGCGCGCGCGCGCGCGTGTGCACGCACATCCGGGATCCTGCCTTTAGATTTTCCATAGCTATTGAATATACACATTTCAGTAGGAACAAAAAAATAGGAAGGTTTGGAAGGCCCCAACATTCCTAAGAAACATTGGCCTAATATTAGGTGAATAAACCATGTCTTGCTCCAACCTCAATACTTAGGACAATGAGTAGCTCATAAGTAGGCGTTAAATACTGAGTGAACAATGAATATGAACGTTTAAGTTGACCTGTTCTTGGCAAGCACGCTTCTTATGTAGAGTGTAATTTCACACGCGGGCTCCACCTGCAAGTTTTCACAACGGAAATCAGCCTGTCAACCCTCGCGAGGCGCGGGGCGGAGTCTCGCCACGCCTCCCTACTGCGGCTTGGGGGCGGGGCAAGGGAGGCCGTCGCGCGCAACTGACGTAACTGACGTAAATCAGCGCGCGCCAACCGAGATGAGGACGCCGGTGCTCGAGCTCCGCTGGCGGGCGCCGTGACAGACCGGTTCCAGCGGCCTCCTCTCTCCGGGAAAGGCAAGGCTCGGCACGCGCACGCGGAGGGGAATGGGCGCTGCGACGTGGCAGGCCGCGGCGGGTGGCGCCCAGGGCGCAGGGCGCCTTCATTAGCTGCAGCGTGAACGCGCAGGCGCGTGTGCGGGCCGGCAGTGCGGCCCTGGGTGGGCAGGTTCCTTCTGTCCGTGCGTCTGTCGCGGCGTGGTCTCGCTTGCGTTCGGCCCCGCCGTGGGCTTTCAGGCTCGGTGTCGTCTCCCCTCGGGCTTCTGTTTCCAGCATTAGTTCCTGAGTTCCCATCTATGGATCTGCGGGCCGGGCGACGTGCAGAAAACCGTGCCGGACCACGCACTTAGCAGCAGTCTCCTAAAGTTGGTTGTAATAATGTTTCTCCTAAGCCGTCACGTCTCTGAGAGTGGGTGTGGTGGCCATGCTGGTCATTTCCCAAACTCACATATTAAAATTTTTTAAAAATATTTTTGCTGGACCCACTGGCGCAGCGCTAGCACTGTGGGAGAATGAGGCAGGAGGATCACAAGTTCAAGCTCAGCCTAAGTAACTTAGCGACTTAGACCTTGATCCTAAGAAACATTAAAAAAAGGTGAGGGATGTAGTTCCGGGTGAAAGCCCTGTGTTCGGTTCTCAGCACTAAAACAAACCTTTTGTACCAGTACCACCTAAATGTCCTTGTCTTAATACTGTTTGAAAAACGTGATACTGTTGGAAAAGAATCTGGACCCTGAGGAATTAAAGTGATGGATAGCGCAGAGGGATCCAGCATTTATTGGCACTGGGATTTGGGGCCTGGGCAGATTCATCCTGCTGAGATAGACACAGAATAGAATAATGGTAACACTTCCTGAAATTTGTCTAGAAAGTTGGTTGTGCACTTACAGTACATTCTAATGCAAAGCCTCCTTAAATGTGTACAGTGGTTAGTACTTGGTTGACAACCCCAGAGAACTGGGCAACAGGTGTGAATTCCACCTACATGGGTCCTTTGCCCTGCTCCTCAGTACACCAAAAGTTGTCTGCTCTGTATTTCTTTTTTCTGTGGTACTGGAAATTGAACCTAGCCAAATCCTTCACACTGAAGCTGTAGCTCAGGCTGGTCCTGAACTCATTATGAAGCCCAGGCTGGCCTTGGACTCACAGCAGTCCTCCTGCTTCAGCCTCCCGAGTGCTGCGATTACAGGTATGTGCTACCACGCCCAGCTTATGTGGTGCTGGGGAATTGAACTTGGATACTTAGCACTTGCAAAGCTCTTGCTAGGCAAGCACTTTAACCGCTGAGCCATTCCTCCAGCCCCTGTTTCAGTCTCCTAATAAAAAAAACGACTTTATTTTTGATATTGAGCCACCTGCCACTGGGGAGTTCATGTAAATAGTTCCTTGCAGTGTCTGAACCTGAGTTGTGACAATTCTGCTTATTGGTTTTATATAATTTCCAGACGAACGTCAGGATCCCACTGAAAGGGAGGGAGGTGGTGATGATATGGAGGCTGCCTTGAACAAAGTCTTCTGTGGAGAAGAAGCTGAGGAGATTCCAGTCAGTGGAGCAAATAGTGTAGTATTGGTATGTCTGGAGCGTGCCCCTGAAGGTCATCCATGACACCTGGAGAATGCTACAGCATGGCTTCGCAGCTCCAGTCGTCGTTGGTGCAGCCTGTCTGCATTGTGTTAGCAGTGGGCTCGTGAGGAGGTAGGATGGCGTGACACAGGGCAGTGGCTTTGCTGATTACTGGAGGTAATGTGAGGCAGAAAGAGAGGGTGTGTACTGAGAGGGCCAGCTGCTATCAGCTCCAGCTAGTAGTTGCCATTTGGGACCTTGGGACCAGATCTTCCAACCTTTCAAAAAGTTGGAAATTGGGAGAAGTTCTCTGATTTTAAAATGTGGTCGCCTAATTTAAAAATATTGAGGGACTGGAGGAATATCACAGCAGTTAAAGCACTTGGGCCTGAATTCGATTCCCCAGCACTATGTAAGCCAGGCATGGTAGTACACACTTGTAATCCCAGCACTTGGGAGGCTGAGACAGGAGGGTTGCCATGTGTTCGAGGGCTACAAACTGAGTGTAGGACCTGGCCGGGTTACAGAGCGAGACCCTATTTCATAAATAAATATTGAGAAGAATGAACACCTCAGACAGACTTGTGTGTAGACAGAATGCACCCTGAGGGTCACCACTTAGTGGTACTGCCCTGCGTGGTTCTGGGATTCTTCTTAGTTTGATCTAGACTTCTGTACTCAGTAGCTAGAGCAGGAGTAGCCAGCCCCGGCTCAGGCCTGTGAGGAGTGAGGCCCATAGCAGGCGGTCAGGAGCCACTCTCCATCACTCAGATCGCCGCCTGCCTGAGCCGCACCTCTGCCAGACATGCGGAATGAGTCCCTGCTACCAAAAAGGTTGAGCTAGAGGATTTATTAAATATTTTCAGTGATTTGCAAATTTTTGTTATTTTTTTTAAAAGCATTTACTGTTTCATGTTTGTTGCTGTGAAAGCTGCTATGCTAGGAAAACAGTAGCCTTGTGTGGTTGGCTAAATCAAGATCACAAAAAGGTTAATCCCAGGATCTCTGTGAACAGCTGTTTATAGCAAAAGTAGTAATGATGAAAAGTTAAAATAGTGGACCGGAGGTTGGAGGAATGGTACAGTGGGTAAAGTGCTTGCTTTGCAAGTGCAAGGCCTGATTCAATTCTCTAGCACCACATAAAGCTGGGTGTGTTGGCACACACCTGTAGTTTTAGCACTCGCCTATAATCCCAGCACTCAGGAGGCTGAGGCAGGCGGATTGTCCTTAGTCCAAGACCATCCTGGGCAATGTCAGTGAGTTAGGACCAGCCTGGGCTACAGAGTGAGATCCTGGCTCAAAAAAAAAAAAAAAAAAAAAAGACAAAATCCACACTAAAGAAATTTACTTGTAAAATTTTTTTTCTTTTTCCTTTAGAACCTGAGAGATTGGTGTATTCTATTTTCTAGGGTATGTACAAAGTCAAGAGAAAGAGATTTGAGTTATTCTACACATTACCTTTCTAAGACACATGCACAACCTTCTTAGAAGGTATGAAATGCCTGTAATCCTAGTGCTCCAGGAGGCTATGGCAGGATGATTAAGGAGCTGAGATACAGCCCAGTGCAAAGGCCCTGGATTTGATCCCCAGTTACCTCCCGCCAAAAAGGAATAAGGTAATTAAAACAGCTTCCAAATAGATGTTGAATTTTCTTTGAGGAAAAAAGTACAGTGATCTCTGTACCTGTGGAGATTGCTCCCAGGATCCCTATGGATACCAAAATCTGTGGATGCCAGTTGCATTCCAAAACCTCACCTCTGAGCACATGAGACTTTTGGAGGACATTTCGGATATAAGCCATAGCACTGTATAAAGTTTCACAGCATTTTTGTGTTGAGTATACATGCCTTTATTGGGCTAGGAGTGTAGCACTGGTTAAAGCACTTGCCTAGCATGTGCAAGGTCATGGGTTCAGTTCCCCAGCACCACATAAAAAATAGCCAAGCGAAGGTTGGAGGAATAGCACAGTGGTTGAAGTGTTTGCTAGCAAGCACAGGGCCCTGAGTTCAATTCCCCCATGCCACATAAGCCAGGTGTGGTGATGCACACCTGCAATCCCAGCACAATCTCAACAGTCAGGAGGCTGAGGTAGGAGAGTTACCGTGAGTTCAAGTCCAGCCTGGACTATCAAATGAGACCCTGTCTAAAAAAAAGAAGCCAGAGGCTAGAGGAATAGCTTAGTGGTGAAAGTGCTGCCTAGCAAGCATGGGACCCTGAGTTCTATTCCCCAGCACCACGTAAGCTAGGTATGGTAGCACTCACCTGTAATCCTAGCACTTAGGAGGAGGCTGAGGCAGGAGGATTGCTGTGAGTTCAAGGCCAGCCTGAGCTACACAGTCAGCTCAGGACCAGCCTAGACTATTGAGCAAGGCTTTGCCTCCCCCTAAACCATCCTGTCTTTATTACTAAGCAAAGTTCTTTCTTAAAAATGTTAACCATCAAAAATAATGTGAATACCTGATTTTCTTTTAGTAAACGTATAGTATTTGTATTAATCTATGCACATCCTGTATAATTTTAATCATCGGGCTGTTCACAGTACCTAGTACAATTAATGATTATGCTGTGTTCTTTAGGGTATAATGAGGACAGAAAGTCTACATGGGGGCTCTAGGAATGGCTCAGCAGTTAAAGTGCTTGCCTGTTGAGCACTAAGTAACGGAGTTCAGTTCCCCAGCACCACATGAGCTGGGCGTGGTGACACGCCTCTAATCCCAGCACTCAGGAGGCTGAGACAGGTGAATTGTGGTAAGTCCAGGGCCAGCCTGGGCTCCATCATGAGTTCAGGACCAGCCTGGGCTACAGTGTGAGACCCCGTTTCAAAAAAAAATAAAAAACGCTACATGTTTAGTACCTAATATTTTTATTTTTTATTTTTATTTATTTATTTATTGAGACAGAATCTCACTCTAGTCAAGCAGACTGGTCCTGAAATCACTGTGTAGCCAGGCGGCCTTGAAGCTTATGTGCTGCTGGGGAGTCAAACCTAGAGTCTTGGGCTTGCTAGGCAAGTGCTTTAACTTCCGTGCTATTCCTCCAGCCACAGTACCTAATTTTTTTTCCAGGTATTTTGAGCCAGGGTTGGCTCACACAGGATACGGAGGGCCAACTATATTCATAATTAATGTCTCAAGAATTTATTTCTTCTTTGTTTTTATGAGATAAAGATCTTTCTGTAGCCTTGTACCTGCAGTGGTCCTCCTACCACAGCCTCCAAATGTTGTGTCTTGCTCAGTATTTCATTTGTATTTGTTAATTGAAAAGATTTAGGGAATTTGAATTTTAGTGACTTAGCAAGACCCTGTCTCGCATTCATTTAATGTATCTTCATACTTGAAAGCCACAGGTCTATTGGCTGTACTCCTGGTACCCCATCAGTGGTTGCCCTGTGACAATTTTGCCCCACTTAAAAAAAAATTATTAGCATTAATTACACCACACTGTCTTCATAGAGATGCTGATATAAAAATCTTGGAAGTGAAAATGAAGAAAATCACAGTAATACTACAGAAGTGGCTAACTTTAGTAGAGATCCATTTATGCAAGATTGTTAAAAACATAGACAACCAGTCATGGTGGTGCAAACCTGTATGGAACCCCAGTTCTCTGGGAGACTGAGGCAGGATTACAAATTTGAGCCTCGCCTGCGCAGTTCAGCAACTTCAGAACTTGTCACTAGAGGAAAGACCGGCATGAGGGGCAGAAGCCTCCTGGCTGACCAGACGACGTGTTCTCGCTGGATGGTGCCTGGCAAAGTAGCAGCCCGGTACTTAAAATAGTAAGGAAGGTCTTGTCGAATACTTTACGATGAATGATGGGTACAGAAGCTAGCCTGTCAAGCAGCCTTTACCGTTGCATGTCTGTAAACAAGCTTCTGCAGGATCCCAGAGAAAAAGTTTTTCTTAAAGTGACAGTCCTAGATTTAGAAGGAATCTGACTGTGGAAAACCCTGTTAATAAAGGAACTCTTAAAATGTTTCCGCAGCCATTTGCACTTAGAATGAAGAATACAAAAGGTGTCCAGGCTTATGAAAACCCAACTGGGAAAGATGCAAAGCCAGATTAAGGACAATCTGTCCCTCTCTCACTGAAAGAAGAGATGAACCCCCACTCTAGTCTGCTGGTTCGGGACTTGTGTGACTCATAACTGTCCTTGAGCGTCTTACTCACACTCGGGAGGGCTCCTGCGGGAGCTCCCTGAGCTTGAACTCTCCTCTCCAATAAAGCAATTAAGAAGACAGGAAGAAAACCAGCAAGGGTTGTAGGTTGAAAACAGTAGGCCCCTGTAACATTAGTTTTAGAGATGAGTTTTTTCTTAAAGTCAGAAAGTAGTGTTTTTTTTTTTTTTTTTTTTGAAACAGGGTCTCACTCTGGTGCAGGCTGTTCAGAACTCACTGTGTATGTAGCCCAGGCTGACCTCTAACACACGGCAATCCCCTGACCACTGTGCTGTTCCTTCAGCCCCTGGAATGGTAACTGTGCGGTGCAGAGGATGAACCCAGGGCTTTTCACATACTAGGTAAATGTTCTAACACAGATCTGCATTCCCAGCCCTTTTTATTTTCAACTACAAGCGTCCAGGGTCTTATTAAGTTGCCCAGGCTGGCCTTGAACTTGTATTCTTTCTGTCTCGGCCTCTTTGGGTAGCAGAGATTACATGCATATACCACTGCACCCAACCTAGAGTGCTGAGATGAAAGTCGTCTTGAAAGTATCTGAGTAGTATCAGCATCGTTTGGGGGAATAGGAGGGGTAGGGTCTTGGTGCCTTCTCCAGTGGATTTGCTGGAAGGCAGCTCTTTTATTTTGATAGTTTAAGACAGAGACCCTGGGAATATATTGGCTGTATGAATGTGGACCCTACACCACTTTGGAACTAGCTGGATTCCTTTTGCTTTGTGAAGCTGGTTTTCTACAGAAAGATCCTGATTTTTATGAAATTGGTTTGTTGTTGCCTCTTGCATTATTTTTATGTGGTATGACCTAAGTGCAACAGTGACTCTTCCTCAACCATAAATGCTGTGTTCTCCCAGGATCTGGATTCATGCGTCAGAAGGCTTGCTTTTAGGGGTATCCGCTGTTTATTTTCACTGATACAAATGATAAAATTCCAGGTGGGCGTTCACTACTTTCATACCTTTGTTTGTTTTAATTAGAGTAGTTTAAGAAGCTCTAATGGTTTATTTTAGTGAACTTGTTTTGCTCTGTATGGGAAAAGAATTAAGCCCGGTGTTTTAAAACTTGTTTCTCAGCTGGGCCTGGTGGCACAGGTCTATAATCCCAGCACTCTGGGAAGCTGAGGCAGGGAGATCACGAATTCCAGCCCAGCCAAAGCAGCTTAGTGACTGAGATAGACCAAGTCTCAAAAGTCAAAAAAAAAAAAAAAAAAAAAAAAAAGATCTGGGAGTGTAGTTCACTTTGAAGGCCCTGGGCTTGAACTCCAGTACCACAACCAAACAAATAACAGGAAAAACATTTTTGTCAGCACTAGGGGAGTAGTACAGTGGTTCCAGTGCCTGCCTATAAGTGCAGTTCCCCAGTACCGTATAAAAAAATTAGCCAAGCATGATGATACACATCTGTAATCCCAGTGCCCAGGAGGCTGAGACAGGAAGATTGCCATGAGTTTGAGGCAAGCCTCAGCTACATAGTGAGTTCAAGTCCAGCCTTGTCTATATAGTAAGACCCTATCTCAAAAAAAAAGAAGAAGAAAGAAGAGAAAAGAAAGAAGTATGTTAATACAGTTGGATTGAATTTTAGGTTGACACTCACTACTCAATGTTGCCAAATGAACTAGAACCATCCTGTAGAGAGTCAGTCAACATTAACCAGTGGGATTCTAGTCTGGAAGGTTACTGCAGTGCAGTCTCTGCCATTAAGTAGAATTGTTCTAAAATCCTCCTTTTAAGGTTCTGGAAAGACTCAGGGTACTATCTTCCTGAGTTTTAAATGAAGCCATTTGATACTTAAGGACCTGTGCTTTGAATTACAGGGATATTATATGGCCAAGAGGGTCAAAAGAGGAATCAAGCATCATACCTGAGAATAAAGCACTTGACAGTTTTTGCCATCGGTCCCTGTCCCCATATGGGTGGTTTTTAAAGATTTTTAGTAGTTGTACTCAGTGTTGTAAGCAAAGAGCTGGTGGTATAGTTTTGTGTGAAGGCCCAGGGAACTACTATGAGGTCATAATCCAGTAAAATTTACCGTACTGTCATAGACCCTAGTTTGGTAGCATGCACCTAACTTGGGCACGGTGTGTTGATTTTGCACACTACCCTGACTCTCAAGAGTCTGCTTACCCAGGTTGATCTCTACCTGCAGCAGGACAGTCAGCTGTTCCTGCTGTGTTTGTTGTGCAGACACATCAAGGATTTGGAGCCGTCGCTGACTGGTTAATAAGCAGAGTGACAGCAGGTACCAGCGATCACCTCCGAACACAGCCAGGTGCCGTGAGAAAGTGAGGCTGTGCTATCTCCTTCCAGGTGCGTGAGCTGTGAGCGTGAGGAGCGTGGCGCAGCTTTCGTGGCTGAACTCTGCGTGTGTGTCACAAGTATCTACCACTCCAGTCCCACTGCTGCAGCCTTTGGTTGGCAGTTGACCACATTCACCACCAAACTTACACTGTCAGAAGAAGCCAAGCAGTGGAGGTTCAGGAGAGTGTGGTTGAAGGGGGCCTAGCGGCCCGAGGGAGAAGGGGTGGAAGATGGCGATGAGTTGGCTGTCTCCGAGGGGTCCTTCTTGACTCCTGTTCTCGCTTGTGTAGTAGAGGTTAGTAAGCATAGTTCAAGTGATTCATTATTCATACATTGATTCGATTTGGTATTTACTTCTGATGTTTGGCCAAAGTTAGTTGTATTGAGAAAATGAAGCTGTGGCAGCTGGACGGGAGTGCCTTGGAGAATGGAATCAGGTGGCGGATGGAGAGGGGCCTGGCGGCGGGAGGATGGCATCCACAGCGTTCCTGCAGAGGGTCACCAGCCTGTGAGAGGGAGGCACAGAGGGAGCCGTGGGAGGGTGTTGACAGACACACTGCAGACTTCACCACTTGCTAAGTCTGTAGGAAACTTCCATAAGGAGATTTCTGCCTTGTGTAATGCAGGGTTCCTCCTAGAGCCGAGGCTGTCCCTGGCATGCTGAGTAGCCTCTGTTAGGCGTAAGCAGACTTGGGGAACGGGGAGCTTACTGGGACTTGGCCGCCCTGTCATTTGCATCGTGTCTGTGGGAAGACATATTTGGAGCTCATGACAGTCATACAGACAGAAGTGTGAGGCTTACATGACATGTGCTTCCCTTTTCATTAATGGTATTCAGAGTTTCCTGTGGCATGTTACCCTGACTTCTGTCGTGGGGCTGACACCTTACCTCTGATCCTCTGATACAGATCAGGCCCAGCAGCCTGGGCCATTTCCAGGACCACTTTGGCTACAGATGTGATCAGATAGGCCAATGAAGCTGTGCACTCCTTTCCTTTTTAACTATAATTTACAAGTAGTTTTTAAAGACATTCTTGTAAACGTGAAAACATACAGAATACCTTAGTCACTTTCCTCTTGATGGGACGAACTACCTGGTGGTTCCTAATACTTAAAAGCAGGAGAGGTTCTGTTGACTCCAAGGGTCTAGTGGGATCAGTTTGAAGTTGGCTAGCTCCACAGCAGAGAGGGCATGCGGAGAGAACATGGCAGCCCTCAGAAGACCCAGGCCAGAGATCCATGCTTCCAGGTCACACCCCCTGTAACCTGCCCCCATGCAAACAGTCCTTTCAGCCACATGAATCCGCTGATGCATACAGCACCACCATGATCCCATCATCTTCCAAACACGAGACATGGAGGTCATTCTAGATCTTAACCATAACACAGAGAACAGAATCTTGCCCTTTGCCAGCTCTCCCCTCAGCCTGATCCTGCCTGTAGAGACAACCACAAGCATGCTCAGTTTATAGTGCATCTTCCTCTGAGCTTTCTGTATGCCTGCATTTAGCCATGAAAAGTAGTATGGTGGTATTCTGTAAATTTCATATATATGCTTTTGTATGTTTTGTTGATTTAGGGTCTCACTTTGTAGTCAACCCTGGCACAGGCTGGCCTTGAACACAGCCTCTTGAATGCTGGGATCACAGGCATGCACCACCATGCCCAGTTTACATGGTACTGGGAATTGAGCTCAGGTCCTTATGCCTACGGGGCAAGCATTCCATCTGTTGTGCTATTCCTCCAGGCTCTCTTTGGTTTTGGGTTTTTTTTGGGGGGGGGGGGGGGGGGGGTTAGTGCAAATAATGCTGTTGGCTGGGAGAGTAGCTCAACAGCTAGAGTACGTCCCAGCACCACCCCCAGCCTGGCTTGTCAGGTACTATGCCACAGGGCCCTAGGCGCAGCACTGCAGAGGGCATAGATGTAGGATGGCTCCACACTGGGTTTAAAACCCAGGAAACCCTTTGCAGGACAGGTGGGGCGGGCTGGGCTTGTTCTGTTTGCTCTGTCTGCCAATGAGCAGCCTCCTCTGGGAGGGCCAAAGATGATGGGGTACTTGCTGGACTCCAGGTCTACATGCCTGTGTGTGTGTCCCCAACGTGTCTCAGCATTTGCCCTGGAGATTGTGGAAATGTGTTCCCCTCTAAACATCTTTGCTGTACTTCCAACATGGGCCTCTGCACCTGTCTAGGCTCCAGGCCTCTGAGTACCTAGGGGAGGCTGGAGCTGGTCCTGGCCTGGCCACCTGTGTGCTTGTAGTGGCTATATATTCTGTATCTGTGCACCCAGGAAAGAACAGTCACCAAGGGACCTCTCAGCGTGACCTCAGGGATATGTGGATAAAGTGGTTATTCATTCGGCTCTTTCTGTCACAACCCGTCCCACCCTGGGGTCCATGTAAGTGTTGCTGCCCGTGCTCTACAGACCGGGGGTCGGGGGTGAGCAATGGCCAGGTCACTTGATCTGGGTGGCGGTGCAAATGTTGGGTTGCTGGAGAAGGTTGCAGTTGGTGGGGGTTCTGTGAGCTCCTGGGAACTTAGCACTTAATTGGAGTGAATGAACAAGGCACCTGCAGAGGACTAGGGGACAGGCTGTGGGTCTCTGGAAGGATGAGTAGCATTAGAAGAAAAGGTTAGGTACTCTAGGTTCCACGCTCACCATACTGGGTCCCAGCAGCGGCAGCATTATTGGCACGCGTGGAGGTTGTCAGCTCATTGGAGGGTGGCAGATGTGGGATGATTTGGTGGGGCAGGGTAGTCACTGAGCTGAGCCAACCCCCACCTCCAGCCCCATCCCAGCTTCCCCTTTCCATGGCCAGGCAGAGCCAGACATGGGAGGGCTGGCTCCTGGTGCTGTGCTGAATGGCTCTTTTTGACTTCTACCATCTTTTATTTTATTTTTCACAGGTAGGAAGTTTTTTTAAATTGAATTTTCTAATCCAACCAGCCAACCAGTGAACCAGATTCAGAAACAGAAGACATTGGAAAGGGCTGTGGCTGCTTTCTGTCCCTGGCTCCTTTGGCGTGGTCTTGAGGGAGTGTTGGATTTGCAAAGCCAGTGCAGTCCTTTGGGTTTGTTTCTTAGACGTCATATTGCCTGTGGGTGCTGAAGGGAGGCCTGTAAGAAAGGAAGAGTGTCCCGCTCAGGAGCATCAGGAAGGCAGCAAGGCCTGCCAGCATCATGGCACTCCCCACCTCTTGGATGTTCGGCTTGAAGGGCATGTGGAATGACGGTGGGAAGTGAATCCCTTCCGTGTTCATGATGGCGTAGTAGTTCCAGAAGACCACCAGGAAGACGCAGCCACCTGCAGCAATGTTAAGAAGTCCAGAAAAAATGAAGTAGCTGCAGCCTCCATACCTCTGTGGGGCATCCATTTGCCAGTCCTGGCTCTTGAGCGCAAAGATGCTGAGGACTTTTGCCAGGAGCCCTAGGATGCTGGTGGCGAGCAGGAGGTGCTGAGTGATGCGGATATCTACAGGGAGGAAGGTGTCTCTGTAGCTGTACTGGTGACACATCCTGATGTTGCTGGAGTTTTCGTGGTGGTAGATGCAGAGTCTCCACATTCCCACACCAACAATGAAAGAGTAGGATAGCACGGGGTCGTCAGTGTATAACATTCGCCACTCCACGAGACCCATGGAAATGCTGCAGAGGATCCATGCGATGGTGGCAACGGTGAAGGCTGTGACCTGGCAGTTGGTGTTAGTGTTGAAGAAGGTCTTGGTGCTGTGTACAGCAGAGAACTGCAAACAAACACCGTGCATCGTGAGTGTGGACCCTCGAGCTGGGCTGGCCCGGAAGCTAGACCCAGGGAAGGGCTGCGACAAAGGGGGAGGCTGTGCCCCCTTCACTGCCGTGGACACCTGTCTGACCAGCTCCGGGAAGGGCTGTGGATTGCAGACCCTCCGTGAGTTCTGCTAAGCATTGGTTCAGAGACATGATTAAGTTTGGCCACAAGGTGGTTGTGGCAACATGACTCGTAATCCGGAAGGGTGAAAAGCCAAGCCCAGCAGCGTGTTGACCTGGTCATGCTCCACCTATGCAGTGGGGTTATACACCAGCATTAAAGATGGCAGTGGGACCGTACAAGGGTAATGTTTGGGGCTCTCTTCTCTTAACATATGTGCTCAAGGTTCCCTCATGTCGGCGTGTATGGGTAGTCCATGCCTTTCCCCCGTGTGGGCATGGAGGGACCACAGCACACCACGCCACTCCTCCGTTCTGGATGTTTGGGTTGCTTCCGTGTTTTGCCTGTCATGAACACCACCACTGTGAACATACATATGTAAAACCGTGTGGACATATGCTCGCATTTCTCTTGGCTGGATACCTAGGAGTGGAATTGGCAGGTCATATGGAAAGTGCATATTTAACATTTTAGAAACTGCAAAACTGTTTTCATTTTATATTCCTACCAGCAATAGAAAGCTTCAGTTTCCTCATATCCTCTCCCACATTTGGTATTTTCAGTCTTCTTGATTACAGCTGTTCTAGTTATCATTAGCCATGTGACCAAAAAAAGATGTGCGTCATCTATCAAGTACACACAGTGTGTCACAAAATACTGTGCTCAGTAAAAGCATGGATGTGAATTGCATGGGAAGCCTGTGTGCTTGGTTATTGAGAAAAATTTAACTGAACTTAAGGGATTATAAGGAATTTTTTAAAAGGCTATTGGGGGAAGGGGCATAGCTCAGCAGTTAGAGTGCTTGCCCAGCAAGCACAGGCCCTGGATTCAATGATTATGGGACCAGCATCCATGTAGCATGTAACCCCCATTCCTTATTTAATTTTGTTGTGTATGTTTGGTTAATTCCATCTGTTGGTTTGTAGTGCGCAGGATCAAGCTGCGGGCCTTCACATGAAGCTCTATCCCCAAGCCTTCTTATTTTTTATTTTGAGACAGGGTCTCCCTAAGTCATTACATTGGCCAGGTTGGGTTTGGAGTTGCAGTCCTCTGGCCCAGCATCGTGCTGCCTGTCTCCTTGCTTTTTCATAGTCGTATTACCTCAGCCTGCATTCCCAAAATCCTAATATAATGATGCCTGTTTTTCAAAATGGAAACTATCCAGTAGGCAGGCCTATGGGATTAGCTTTGTCACTCCATGTTGTGTTTTTTGTTGGTTGGTTGGTTTATTTGTTTGAGGCCAAGCCTCACTCCTGTAGTCGTGGCCTGGTCCTGACTCACTGTGCAGTGCAAGCTGGCCTTGAACTCAAGGCAGTTCTCCTGCCTCAGCCTCCCGAGTGCTGGGATTACAGGCATGCGCCACATACCCAATTTATATGGTGCCGGGAAATTGAACCCAGGGCCGTGTGCTTGCTAGGCAAGCACTCTAACCGTTGAGCTACACCCCAAGCCCTCCACGTTGTGTTTATGACAGTGAGATTATGATCTTTTAAATTAGTTTCTGTTATATAGAATGCTGGCTTTCTTTGGGGGCCTATTTGAACACGTCTATACTGTGCTTTGATCATTTCTACCCTTGACTATTCCTTTTTCATACTCAGGCTTTCACTTGGAATCAGTGCTAGCCAACAGATCGCAGACGTGAGATCGAAGTGCCTACGCGATGATGCTCATGGCGGTGCTGCTGCCTGAAGCAACACGGAAAATGTGCAGCCGTCGATAGGTGACGAAGGGGTGTGATTACGCGGAGTTCACAGGTCTGTCTTACATGTCACATTAGTCAACACAAAGTCCTCCAACAGGTTTTAATAATAGGAAACCCTTTGTGTGTGCAGTAGGGAACCACATGCAAAAGAACATACAGTGCATGTGTGTAATTCCAGCACTCTGAGACTGAGGCAGGAGGGTTTTAACTACAGGGTCAGCCTTGGTAGCTTGGCAATTGAGTAAGACCCTGACTCAAAATCAGAAATTGAGCGGAAGCTGTGCTCAGCGGGCAGGCCATGGTGTGGCGCATACACACGCATGGCCTCATGTGGACGTGTAATTTATGACCCTGATTTTTGCTTCAAATAGAAATCCAGACATGCACAAAGTTCTTGATGCCACCCCTGGTAAACAATTCTTTGTATTCTTTTCTGTATGTTCCAGTCTCAGCAGAGAAGATAATGTCACTTGAATGCTTGAGAGTTGTTTTGTTTTTTTCTTTTGAGACAGAATCTCAGCTCTGTGGTGCAGGGTGGCTGATCCTGCCTCTGTCTCCCACAGTGTTGGTAATACAGGCATGTAGTACTGCATCCATCAGGAATGCTTAGTCTTAAGCTGGGCATGGTGGTGCACACCCCTAATTCCAGCACTCAGGAGGCTGAGACAGGAGGATTGCTGTGAGTCCAAGGCCAGTCTGGGCCCCACAGTGAGTTCACGACCAGCCTGGGCTACAGAGCAAGACCCTGTCTCAAAAAAAGAATGCTTGGTCTTTGAGAAGAAAACATTAGATTTGTGAGCTTTAAACCCAGGAACCACTCCCCGCCCCGTGCCCATGTCCTTCCCAGGTGCCTGCAGGAGGAACATGCCTGTGGGAAGGCGCACCAGATGGGACCCCACAAAAGTGACTTCCCCTGAAGCCAGCTATGTACAAAATGAATAGAATATAATTCCTGGTGGCATAAAGATCTGGAAGCATCTTCATGTTCATTGCCTGAGGAAGCATCATTAAATGCAGCCTGGTTTTCAGCTTTTGTTGAGCCTGTGTGTAACATGCCTACTGTGTTGCCAGATAATAACGATGGGCTCTGGGAGTTGCCTGGTCAGTGGGGGAAGGAAATGTGTCCACAGAAGGGTCAGAATGTGCTGATGCTACCGCTGGAGAAGATGGCTGCAGAATCACCAAGCCAGCGGTAGGGGGCTCGAGTGGTCACTGAGTGGGAATCACGTTGCTGCCACTCAAGTTTCAGAAAATCCCTTCTGTTAACCCTGTGAACCGCAGAGCAAGGAAGTGGCCAGCACCTGCTTAAGCCATTTGCTTCCACCACTGGGACATAAAGAAACTCAGCTTCTTTAACAAAGTTCACTTGAACTTCAGTTTGTGACTCCTTACAAAAAAGGGGCCCTCCCTTTCTGGAGCCCTTTCTTGTTTTCACCCAAACCTTTTTTCTGTAATAAGAGTTTCCTGGAGTTGGCTGGCACTGGCTCATGGTCGTCTACTAGATATTATTTCAGTCTTTTGGGGACCATGAGATGTTCTCCAGTGAGCCTGAGCCGGCAACGCAGGCCTGTAATCCCAGCACTTTGAGAGGCTGAGGCAAGTACGCGCTCAGCCTGTGGGGGATTCAGGTTGAGTGGAAGCCTATCCAGCACCTGTCCAGGGCACTACACCACAGACCTGGCATCCGAGGCAGGCCTCCCGCCCCCTTGTCCAGTGACACACTGCTGATTGGCGGCCCCATCCTCCTCCCTCCACTCCCTCCAGGGCGAACCACTAGTTAAGGCCTTGCTGATTGGCCCGAGATGACTTCCACATTATTGTACTTCCTAAATAAGCCAGACTGCATTCACCAAAGCAAGTCTCCAGAGTGGAGTAATTACTCTGTTGTCTGATCCCCTCCTCAGCTCTTCTGGGAGTCCCCGCAGGACGGAGACCCCTACATCAGCCTAGGCAGCGTGGCAGTTTAGCAAGACTCTTGTTTCTATATCAGAACTAAAAAATAGACTAGGGGTGTAGCTCTGTGTAGGGGGCCTGGACTTGATCCTCAGTACCAAATCAAGTCATATTAGGACCCTGGGCATGGTGATTTGAAAGTTCAGACCATAAAACCTGGATTCCTGTTGAATAAGATTGTATGTCGCAGGACATGGTTGCACCAGAGAGATGCAAGGGGCTTTTCTGTGATCAAGCCCAGGGGTGATCTTGAACCTCATCCCCAGCCCATGTATTTATTATTTTGAGACAAGATGTCACTAAGTTGCCCAGGTGGGACTCAGGCTCGCTAAAGCCAGGCACAGTAGTGCACACCGATAGTCCCAGCACTCTGGGAAGTTGAGACGAGGGACCACAAATTCATGTGCAGCCTGGGCGACGTAGTGACCTAGTGACAATTTGTCTCAAATTGGAAACTTTAAAAAGGAGCTGAGGATGTAGCTCAGGTGACCTGTGGGCATGAGCCTGGCCAGAATGTGAGCTGAGGCCCAGAGGCTATGAGACGTGACCCCACACTATACACCTCCTCTCCCCACCAGGTCAGCAGGGGAGCGAGGCCAAGAAGGTTCTCCAGACCAGCTGTCTGAGCTGTGCCCGCTAGAGTGGGTGGAAGGTGGAGAGGGACAGAAAGCCCACGGGGCGGCGTGCTGAGGCAGGAGAGAGTCCGCTGAGGCTGGAGGGGGTGGCGCAGGAGGGGTCCCTAAGGCCTCCTCCACCTGACGGAAGGTCTTGCTGGAGACAACCAACCAGGAAGTAAACGTTTGATTCAAGTTTGGGTCAGATAAAGGAAAATATTTTCTGATGGTAAAGATTATGAGATCTTAGTTTCTTGGGAGGAAAGAGCTGGAGGACTCTTGGTAGGAAAAACAAAAAGGTAAAAAAACAACCTTGAGGGGACTGTACTGAGGATGAGCACGGCCTTTGCACTGAGCTACGTCGCTACCGCCACTCCCTGTTTTTCTTATTTTCATGTTTATTTTATTTTTGAGTCCAAATACTGGACTACAGGTATGTACCATGATATCCCGCTTACTTGATACCAGGGAATTGGACTCAGGGCCTTGCTCTTGCTGGACAAGCACTCTAACCTTTGTGCTGTTCTTCCAGACTACTCCCTTGAGAAAAAATTGACACAGTCATGCTTAATTGTCTGGGTTAGGGGCTGCAGGAATAGCACAGAGGTTAGAGTGCTTGCCTAGCAGGGTGTGGTGCTGCACACCTGTAATCCAGCACTTGAGAGGCTGAGGCAGGAGGGTTTCTGTGATTGATGATAATGAGTTGAGCAAGACCCTGTCTCAGTAAATAAATGGTCAGGCTGGGTTCAAATTTTCAATGTTCCTACTTCAGCCTCCCAGGGTGCTGGGATTATAGGCATATACTGTGGCTTCAAAAATTTACTGATAAAGCCAGGTGTTGAGGGTTGGGGATCTAGCTCAGTGGTAGATTGCCTTCCTGGAAAGCACAAGGCCCTGAGTTTGTTCCTCAGCACCAAAAAATAAAGCCAGATGGCTTGGTGACATCCATAATCCGAGCTACTGAAGAAACTGAGGCAGTAGATGGTAAGTTTGAGGCCAGCCTGGGGCAACTTAGCAAGAGTCTGTCACAAAAAAAAAAAAAGATGGTGGTTGGGGTGTAGCTTGATACAAATGCCCTGGGTTCAATCTCTGGTAACACTAATTAGTTAAAAACGGCTGAGGCAATTTATAATAGACAAATCTTGGAAGAAGCCAGTATGTCCAACAACAGATGGCTGGATAAAGTTGATGTGGTATGTATACACAATAGAGTACTACTGTGCCACAAAGAATGACACATTTGACTCATTTGTAGGAAAATGGATGCCCCTTGAGACCATCATGCTCAGCGAAATGAATCAGACCCAGAAAGTTAAGTATTATATGGTTTTGCTAATATGAGAAAACCCATAAAAAAGATATAGAAGAAGGGAAGAAGATGGACTTCGTGGAGAGGGAAAGGGCAAGGGGGATGGTGCAGGGCTAGGAAGGGAAAAGGGATGCGATATATAATAAAAAACAATAAGATTTGAAACTTTTTTTTTAAATGGCTGGGGGCACAGCTTGGTGGTACAGTGCTTGCCTGGTGTACATGAAGCCCTGAACTCGACACCTACAACTGCAGATCTAACAAAACAAGCAAACGTGCTTGACGTTTAGATCACTGTGTGTCTTATTACTCACGATGTTTTCAGTCTCTGTTAGGGAACTGTCCACCTCCCCCAACTGTCTTCTAGGAGTGTCCATCTCCACCGACTCTCCACCGGTCACATGGGTGGCAGTTGGGCTTGGCCGGCAACCTGGGGGTGGGGGAGGGGCACAGAGCCCTGACCGGAATGTTCAGAGCCAACAAAATCACTGGGCACATTTTTCCTCTCTTCAGGCAAAGCCATGAACCTGAAGAAATAAGCTTTGTCGTAGGGAGCTGTTGGATTTGGGCTGGCTTGTTACCGATGCGTCAGAACTAATGCCATTCGAGGAGCAATTTCCTGAGACAAAGTTCACTTACTTCAAGCTTCCTCAGAGCCTCAGAGAAGGAGCTCAGGAAGGGTCCCGTTCCTAGGGACACCTCGGTCAGGCTCCAGGAACCACCTGTGGGGCCCCGGGCAGCTCACTTCCATCTGTGTGACCGAGCCTCTTGGCTGGAAAACGCATCACTGGAGGTAAGCACACGAGGTGACCTGGTAAAGAAGTTTGCTCCAGCACAGCCTGTATCTCAGAATGGATCCTGAGAACGTTTCCACTGATGTTAGCCATAGTCCTTGCTCTGTAAGGGTGGGGCACTCACTGATATGTTTTCTGGGTGACAGTACAGGAGACCTGGGACCTTGGGTCCTGATCACCCTTGGTGGCATTTAATGCCTGGTAACCAGTTTCCATCACAGTGGATGGCCAGCAGCATGGGTGAAAATGCAGGGCACTAGGCGGCTGGGGACACACAAGGTCCCCTCCCCACCGAGCAAGGCAGCCCTCTCTCCTCGAAGCCACCCCCTTCAGTGACACATCTAGGGGCCAGGCCAATTAGGGAAAACAAAAATTATTGGAATCAAAAAAGGAGGGCAACCCCTTGTGGGACCCCCTACCACCTAGTGGGAGTTTTTATCTCTCTGTCCTTTGTTCCTAAATAAAAGCCAGTTTTACACCTTGAAAAAAAAATAATAAAGTAGAAATTAATAACATTGAAACTAAAAAAACCCACAATATATCAGTGAACCAGAGTTGACTTTTTGAGTTGATAAATTAGATTGGTAAACCTCTAGCCAAATTACCCAAAAGAAGGAAAAAAAATTCACCTCAATGCAAGATGAAACCACAATAGACATTGTGTAAAGCCAGATGATCATGATGAACTATTTTGAAAACATATTTCAATAAATTGGAGAACCCAGAAGAAATGGATAAATTTCTAAATACATATGGTACACCAAAATTGAACCAAGAAGACATAAAAACCCTGAATAGAGCCACCCAGTTGAGGCTGAGGCAGTGTTATGGCTTGGATCTATAACATCCCCCAAAGCCTCATGTATTTGGGTACTATGGATTTCACAGGCTATTAGGTGGCAGGACTTGGTCAAGGTGTGTGGTGAGGAATAGGCACATGGTACATGAGGTTATAGGCGTGTGGCCTGGAAGAATAGAGACTCCTACCCTGACTTCTGAGCCCCACCCCCCATCCTTCCTTTGGTGACGCTCTGAGTATCCATTCTCTCACAGACCCTTGCTGGCACTGCCAGTCTCCCGTGAATGGTCTAAGACCTTCTGAAGCTGTGAGCTAAAATAAGTCTTTCCTCCCTGAAGTTGTGGAGTTGGGTGATGTGCCCCAGCCAGGAATAAGTAAGATAGCCAGTAACAAAGTATCTACCAACAGAGAAAAGCCCAAGACCAGATGGATTTACCACAGAACTTTACCAGAACTGGGAAGAGCTAGTGTCCACGCTTTTCAAATTTTACCAAAAAATTGAAAGAAGGAACACTGCCAAACTTCTACCTGGAATCTAGCGCTGCACTTATCCCAAAACCAGATAAAGATCTGACAAGGATAGCCATTGGTCCACCTGTCTGGTTTTGTGCCAATACCGTGTTTATTATTTTTTTTAATCACTGTTGTTCTGTAATATAACTTGACATCCAGAGTGTGACGCCCCCTGCTTTCGCTTTGTTGCTTAGGATTGTCTTGACTATTCTGAGGCTCTTCTGGTTCCGTATACACATTTTTTTTTTAGTTGTGTGAAAAATGCTGCTGGTATTTTAATTAGAATTGTACCACATCTGTATATATCAGTTTTGGTAGTATGACCATTTCGACCCTCTTGCCTGTCCAGGAACAGGGGATGTCTTTCCATTTTCGAATATTCTCTTCCCCTTCTTTTTGCAGAGTACTGTAGTTTTCAGTACAGAGGGTCCTCGCTTCCTTAGTTAGGCTGATTCCTACGCCCCAGCCTGTAAACATTTTCACTTGAAAATGATGATAATGAGAAGAAACCAAAATGTCTTAGAAGGTGATTTTCCTTTTGAATAAGAATTCTAAAAATAGGTGGCAACAATAAAAACGGGGGCTAAGTCTGGGCTGGGAACGCATCTCAGTGGTTAGAGCATTTTCCTAGCTTGCACAGGGCCATGAATTCAGGCCACCAGCACCACCCAAAAATTAGCCAGGTGTGGTGGTGCATGCCAGCAATCTTAGCATTTGGGAAGCTGCTTCAGGGTTGCCGTGAGTTCAAGGGCTGTCTGGCTGCCGATTAAGTTCAGGACTAGCCTGGTGAACAGAGCAAGATCCCGTCTCAAAAAAACAAAACCAACTGTGGGGTTAAGGGTATAATTCAGGGTGAAGGCCCTGTGTTCAATCCTCAGTATTCAGGAAAAAACTCCTTCAATGTAAAATAAATAAATAAATAAAAAAGAAATTACTTTAGTGTTTATTTGAAACCACCAGCATGAACTCACAATTTTTCAATATATTTCCTAGCTAGCTCTGTGCACTGTACTAAAGGTCCTAGAAGCAATGGCATCGAGGCCAGGCTGGCCCAGAATTTATGGTAGTCCTCCTGCCTGAGCCTCTCGAGTGCTGGGATTACAGGCGTGTGACATCCTGCCCGGCTTATGTGGTGTTCAGGTACTTGGTGCTTGATTTAGAGCTTGCTAGGCAGGTGCTTTAACTGCTGAGTCATTTCTCCAGAACCCCACTCCCCCCTTTTTAGACAGGGTCTTTCTATCCCAGGCTGGTCCTGAGCTCCCTATGTGACCCAGGCTGGCCTTGGACTCACAGCAATCCTCCTGCCTCAGCCTCCCAAGTGTGGGGATTACAGGTGCACGCCACCAAGCCTGTCCTATATAGCTTATTTTCCTTATCTACTCCTCTACCAAGGAGCCTATGGGCTGTTTCCAGGACTTACTATTAGGAATTGCTCTGTATAAACATGGATGTGTGTGCATCTTCGTGATATGATGACTTTAGTGCTTTTGGGAAACGCCCAGGAGAGCTGCAGCTGGGCCAAATGTGGTTTCTAGCCTCTCCGAGCTGTTTGTCATGGTTATTAAACCAGACCCCAGTCCCAACAGCAGTGTGGAAGTGCACCTTTCCACCCCCAGCTTCACCAACAATCGTGGTTTTGGGGTCATGCAAGCCATCCTCACTGGAGGGAGATGGTATCGCCACGTCTTGCTTGGCATTTCTCTGGTGCCCAGAGATGCTCAATACTTTCTCATGTGCTTGTTGACCTTTTGTATCTCCTCTTCTGGGACGTGTCTTTTCATTTCAGTTACACCTTTCTTAATGGAGTCATTTACTTTAGGGGTATTTTTTGAGTTCTTTATATATTCCAGATACTAATCCTCTGTCTGAGGCATAGCTGGCCAAAAGTTTCCCCATTCTGTGGTTGTCTCTTCACTCTGTTGATTTTTTTTTTTTTTTAATGTGTTTAACACTGCTGGAACTGTTAAGACTTCAGCAGCTCAGTCTGGTCTCTGTTCTGCCAGAGCATAGGGTGCATGGCTCTTAGGCCTCTTGCCGGTACACGACTCTTTCCCATCTGAAAGTACTTGAGCCTGGCCTTTCCAATCCACAGTCCTACCAGCATTCTGGTCTTCTGAGCTCTGACCAGAATCTCCCATCAAGCTCGGCTCAGAGCGCTCCGAGACTTCTCCAGTCAGCATTCTCAAACCTCTCCTAACTTCTCCCATAAACTGGTTCCAAAAGCTTCCAAATTACACGGTCAGGTAAAGTCACAGCAGTGACCCCACATCTCCAGTACCAGTTTCTGTCTTAATTACTTTCTCATTGCTGTGACTCAATACCCAACATACACAAATTAGGGGAGGAAAAGTTTTATTTCAGCTTACAGTTGCAGAAAGTCACAATCCATTCACGGGTGGGCAGCTGGAAAATGGTGGAATCACGTGGCAGGCTGGAGCTGGATCTGAAGCCACAGCCAGAGCTCTAGAGACAGAGATCCTCACAGCATGGTAGAACAAGACGTCTGGGAGAAAAGGTGGAACCAGCACACACCCCTTCAGGTCAAGCCCCAAGCATCCACCCCTTCCAGCCAGGCCCCACCTCCCAATAGTACACAGTACCCATAGCAACATGAAGCTTCTGGGGGATACTCCAAGTCCAAACCACAACATGGTGCAAAAGCCTTTTAGTTCGGTGTAATCTCATTTATTAATTCCTGCTATTTCTTGTGCAATTGGCATTCTGTTCATGAATTCCTTTCCTGTCCCTGTGTCTTCTAGCTTTTTATCTATTTTACCTCCCAGAAGACTCAGTGTTTCTATTCTGATCCATTGTGATTTGATTTTACTTTTTGTACTCTCCACGATCAGAGAAACTTTTCTAGTAACTAACTATAGAAATGACCCCTGAAAGTACAGTCTTTATTTGATTTTAGTGTAGGGTGAAAGATATAGCTTCGATGTCCAGTTTTCTCAGCACCATTTGTTGAAGATGCTGTCTTTTCTCCAGCGAATAGTTTTGGTCCCTTGTTAAAAACCAGTGGCTGAGGGTGTTAGGGTTTGTCTCTGTATCCTCAGTTCTGTTCCTTTGCTCTTCCTGTCTGTTTTTGTGCCGGTACCATGTAGATTTAACCATTGTTGCATCACAGATTTGCTCCAGTCCCCAGTCTTGGGCATTGCTTTTTGGACAGCAGTCCAGGGTAGACTTACACTGGCTGTCCTGCAGTCTCGGAATGCTGTTCTTCTGACCCAAGTCTGAGTGGCCACCAGACCCTCTATCACACGTACACACAGCCATGTTGGGGTATCTCTCTCCTCGGACTTGTAAGCCCTCCAAATAAGCCCCTTGTATTTGTATATAATTTCTATTAATTCTGCCTCTGTTAGAACCCTAACCAATACAGATTCTGGTACCAAGAGTAAAGCCATAGCTATGACTTGCCCCAACAATAGAGTTTAGAAGCCTTGGGAAGGAGGAGGAGGTTTGCAGGAGGAGTTTGGAAAGGTTTGGAAATGTCAGCTAGACAAGCCTTAGAATTCTGTGAGCCAAACTTGGTGGGAGATTCAGGTCAGAGCTCAGAAGACCAGAATGCCAAGAGAACTGCAGATCAGAAAGGCTGGGCTCAAGAAGTTTCAGATGGGAAGGAGGACTTTATTGGCAAGTGGTTTAGAAACCATGAATGCTATGCTCCAGCAAAAAAAGCGGGCCAACATTTTTTCCCTCCTTGGGACCTTGCCTGAAACTGAGATTGAGGGCGGTGAACTCCTTAATCTGGCAAGGGAAATTTCAAGGCAGCCCAATGTTCATGCTGTCACACGGGTACGGCTTGTGGCTTTTAGTCAACTCTACGGCAAAAAGCAGGAGAAAATGGCAGAGAAAAAAAGATGCAACATGCTTACAGTTTTTCCAGATTGAAATGGACTTGCAAGGTAGGGCAGAAGAACACAGGGATGTTAAAGAAATTAGCATGAAAAAGAAACCAGGTACTTGGAATGAGGACTATAAAGAAGACACCTTGCAAGTGTCTCAGGAATCAACAAGACCTCACCTTGTACCAACTGAAGGGTGTGTCTTAGTTACCTTTCTGTCACTGTAACTCAATACCAGACATACATAAACCAGGGGAGGAAAAATTTATTTTCGCTCACAGTTTCAGAAGGTCACAGCCCATTCAGGGGCGGCCGGCAACAATGGAAGCACATGGCAGAGGCAGAGTTGGAGGCAGCGCTTCACGGCATTACAAAGAGGAAGCAGAGTCCAAGAGGGAGGGCAAATGCTGCCTTTATCTTCCAGGCCCCATCCCGGTGATCCTCCCCTGCTGGGTCCAGCCTCTGTGTTCTGCCTCTTCCAGGTGAAGCCCCCACCACACACTTAAAATCCATTCCGTGTTCCTGCAATCCAATCCACATGCCAGTCTTTCTCCACACTCCCATAATCCACCCCTCCAGACCAGGTCCTGATCTCCTAACAGCACGTGGTTCCATAGATATCCCATAACATCCAAGTACATGAGACTTTTGGGGGAACATTCCAGATCCAAACCACAGTAGGGCGGAAAGGCAAACGACTTTGCTTTGAAAAGAGACCTCCAGGGCATGCTGCAGGGCACTAGAAAAGTGAACCCCAAAGAGTTCAGTCATCTAAGGACTGGGAGATCACTGTGGCCACCATGGTCCTTGGGGGTGAGACTGCTGCTCAATCCAGTGGTGACCTTGGCATTGTCCACTTGATACTAGCTTCACAGGCATGCAGAGTGCAATGGTTGTGGGGTCACAGAGGCTTCCAGCCAGATTTCAGAAGAAGGCCTTGGAGGCCAGGCAGTGCGAAGCAGAAGCCTAAGGTGCAGCAGAGACCATAGAAATTTGAAGATGCCAGAAATGTACATCTTCTGCTGAGGGAAGCCACAGGCTGTGAGTAGGACCAGTCCAAAAGAGAAGCTATTGATTCGGCCTGGAGAGACAGCGCCATAGGAGCTTAGCCATCAAAGGCTTTTGAAACTCACATTTCACCATGGTTTGTCTCAAGTATTGGACACAACTACAAGATCTTAGGGAGCTTGGTGCTTGTTTGTAATCCCAACACTCAGGAGGCTGAGGCAGGAGGGCTACTGTGTGTCTGAGACCTGGGCTACATAGTGAGTTTAGGACCAGCCTGGATTACACAATGAGCCCCTATCTCAATGAATAAGTGATATTTAATTGAGCTACAGGATTTAACTCTTGCCCTGCTGAGTTTAGAACTCATTTTGGTCTGTCCCCCTATTCCTTTCTTTTGGAATGGTGATGTTTACCTGTGCCTGGGTTTGTTGCTGGAATGGTGATGTTTACCTGTGCCTGGGTTTGTTGCAGGTGTTTAACTTTGCTTTTTACAGGGGCTCACCACTAAGAGTTTACTTTAAGGCTCAGAGGAGACTTCGAACTTGGGCTTTTTAGCAGTATTGGAACTGTTAAGACTTTGTCAACTATTAAAGAAGGTCTACAGGCATTGTGTGTAAGGAGGTGGACATGAGTCTTTTGGGCCAGGAGAGGAATGTTGTGGTTTGGATCAGGAATGTCCCCCAAAAGCCTCATGTATTTAGATGTTGTTGACTGCCCATGGAACCATGTGCTCGTATGAGATGGGACTGGGTCTGAGAGACAGAGCACTGGGGCAAGACCCAGGGAGGGTGGGTACTGGGGCAAAACCTGGATGGATATAAACTAGCTTTACCCGTCCTTGCTCACCTGGCCTCTTCTCTGCCATATTATGAACAGCTCGCTTCCTGCTACACCTCTGCCATGGGAGTCCACTGTTGCCAGCTACCCAGGAACCGACAGAACTTCTGAAACTGTGAGCCAAAATAAATTTTCTTCCCTTATTGTGGATGTTGGGTATTCTGCAACAAGAAAGTAATTTAGGCAGTTCATTAGGGAAATTGGCTTGTAGTTTTTTTTGTTGAATCTTTGATTTTGGTATCAAAGTTATGGTGGCTTTTAGGAATGACTCTGACAACTTTCCTACCTTTATGGTTTTTAAAAAGAGTTTGATGAGTATTGGCATTAAACCTTCCCTGAATTTCTGGTAGAATTTTGGTATGAATCTGTTTGATCCTGGGCTCTTCTTGGGTGGAAGTGTTTTTGATTTCACACCTGGTTATTGGTCTGTTGTGGCTTTTTTCTTCTTACTTCAGTTTTGAAAGTTGATGTGTGTTTAGACAATTATTCATTTCTCCTAGGCTATTAAATTGGCTGAACTACAGATTTTCAAAGTAGCTGTCTATAATCCTTTGGTTTTCAGTGCTGGCAGCTGTAATTTCACTTTTTCACTTCTAATTGCATTGGTATAGGTTTTCTCTTTCCTTCTTTTTGTGAATTTAGTTAAAGGTTTATTAATCTTGTTTATTCTTTTGAAGAAATAGCTTTTTGATTTATTGATCTTTTGTATTTTTGTTTCAATTTTATTACTTTCTGCTCTGGTCTTTATAATTTCTTTCTATTAGTTTTCGGGTTGGATTGTTCTTGCTTTTCTAAAGTCTTGAGTTGCATTATTAGCATCTTTATTTGGGACTGCTTAGTTCTTTTTTATGTATGCATTTATGGGAATAAATTTTGAGTTCAGTTTCTAAGCACCAAGTAAGCCAGCCATGGTGGCACATGCCCATAATCCCAACACTTTGGAGGTCAAAGCAGGAGGATTGCTACAGGTGTGAGGCTAGCCTGGGCTACATAGTGGGTTCAGGGGCAGCCAGGACTACAGAGTGAGACCGTATCTCAAAACAAAAGAAAACACTATATTCATTGTGTCCCAAAGGTTGTGGTAAAATATGTTTCTATTATCATTTATTTATAAGAACTTCTTAATTTCTCCCATAATTTCTCTTATAACCCAATGTTTGTTCAGTAATGTACTACTGATCAGTCTCCATTTGTTTGTATATCTGTTGTTTCTATTATTGTTAATTTCTAGTTCTATTCTGCTGTGATCTGATAGTATACATGGAATTATTTAATTTTTTAAAATTTTGTTTAAGCCTGTTTTGTGGCCTAGAGTATGG